>VZTE01002905.1:1176010-1277484 GCA_013397775.1 Eulacestoma nigropectus
TTTTTTTTTTTTTTAATATCACATATATTTATTTAAAAAATATATTGTGCCAGTAACAAAATGAGACAAATAACTCGTGTCTTTAATGAGACATTGGTTGTCTAAGTGATGATTTAGTGTCTGCTCAGTCTAGCTGCTAGACAGCTCATTTTGGACAAAATAAAAAACTAAACTGTAATTAGTAGACACGGATGTGGTCATCTTCCAAAGTCCTTGCTTTTGTTTTTGTAGCAAGTAGATCAAGACCAGGGTGACTGTAAAACATCAATATTTTATAAAACTCTTCTTTTCTTGTTCCAAAAATTCTGCCAAATTGTACTTAAATGAAGTCTTCGGAGGAAAAAGCCTGTAAGAGTTCTTTACTATAAATACGTTTTTGTGATTTTAAGAAGAATGGGGTATTTATAATGGATTGAGCCAGAGCTTCTCTGCTCTGTGTTATCTTTATAATGTTTGCCATAAAGTGCTTCCAGGCGACATCTTGACTTCTGTAATTTTTTTCTTCCTTTTCGTTGGTGCCTGGAACAGATTATTGTGGGTTATAACATTTTAAAACATCTAAGTAATCTATTTGAAAGCAGGAAAAAGAGCACACCATTGATATGAAATTGCCCTGACTTTCCAGAAAAGATTTTATCAGAGAACTTCCAGTTTCTTACTCTAAGGAGAAGGTTACATAGTTTGATTTCTGAAATAAAATACATTTTTAAAGCATTGTCCTATCCAGTAAAATTCATGTATCTTATGGTAGAATTTTACTCTCAGAAAAATAAGAGAATTGGTGTGTTCAGTACTTCCTGAAGTTAAAACTAAATTAAACCCAACTATTTGAAAGATTTATTCGATATTTTAATTTTTGTGCATCTTTTCTTCTTAGTGGATGTATTTTATCTGTGCCTGGTGGGAAAATAATTTCTGGTTATGAGTCACAGATCCACTGGTAACAGAGTTACCCCTGTAACAGTTCACAGTGGGTTTGATTTTTGGTGGTTGGGGGAGTTGTGGTGCTTCATCGCTGTAGAGGGCATGAACTGCTCTGCCCCAAGTCGTTATCTGTAATTTAGAGCACAGATTTCCAAGCTAGGATCTCTGAATACTGTTGATCCAAAAGTTGTATTAAGTATTTTAAAGTGGTTTTGTTAATATATAAAATAGATTTTTAAAATGTAAATGTAGAATACTGTGAATATTAATTTCATAGTTGGGTTTTACAGTGTTCCTGAGAAATGCTGGTATTTTTAAGCCTCTTTTGGTCTCAAATATTTCCATATTTTTGAGATTGGTCATGTTTTTTGACACCTTTTTCTGTTTCTCCTCACTGTTACAGTGAGTAATGCAACACCTCTCACACAAGTACTGCAAAGGTGAATAGTGAAAATACAGGCTCCCTACATACATGGGTGGACTTTTCATAGCATTTTGTTTTACTATTAAAATTAAATTTAATTTGCTAATTTACTATTAAAATAACTCTAATTTGCAAAGCCTGATTTGTCAGTAGAGTACTTGTTACTCGCCTGGCAATGGGAGGCCCAGGGGGAAAACTTGCTCTTTCTGACACCGACCACAGTGGACAAGTTGCTTCCCTTCTCTAGGCACTGACTTCAGGAAGGGTAGTAAAATATGAAAACTGATGTTATAAAACATGTTGCCATCTGATAAGGAAGTGTGTTGTTTGAGAATTGGATATAATTATCATCATCCAACACCCACACATCTCATACATAAAATTGTGACATGAATTTTTAAAATAATGAAAAATGGCCTTGATGTTTTGGAGAATATAAAAAAGAATAATATTATTTCTCTAAAAATTAGCATAAAACATTCATCCTCATTTATGTTTTGTATCTTGTGGATTAATTTAAATTGTCTTGTGGTTTTAACCTAGATTTAAAATAGAGAGGGGTTTCCACATTTGGTTAACACTTATAATGTATACATACAGTGAAATTATGTTTTGACTTCCTACTCTCTTCATCACTTTTTTGGCCCTGTCCCCTTGAGAGCAAACTGAGCATTCATCTCCCTTGGCTTTGGTAAATTCCAGTTGTGTTTGGGTATTTTGTTGAGATGAACTTTTTCCTAGAGCAGAAGTGACTGATCATAGTCTAGTCTGCATCGTTGAGAAAGACATTTTTCTCACTTGTTTCCTGAAAAACTGAAATCCTTTGTGAATGAGCAAATGGAACATATTATACAACTGGAATAAATGATATCTTTTTCCTTGGCCAGTCACAAGGATTTGTAAAATTAATTTATGTTTAAGACACTTAACTGTTAGAGTTTGGTGCATTTTGATGAATACACAATGGCACTGAAAAGGGGTCTTGCCACAGTTTTGCGTTGGGACAAATCTGCAGATTTTCAGCAGTTAGAAAGTCTTTACTGTAAGAGAAAAAACCCCCAGAAGGTGAAGTCTTTATTTTTCATTAATAACAGGACCTTTAAAAGCACCTACACAACGTGACTGTCCAAATTCAAGCATTTACTTGTTTTACAAAATCACACTGCTCCTCAGCCAATGGATATTGTACATCCCACAGTTTAGAAAGATTAACCAAGTTAGTTCACTGAAGACCATATGTAGAAATATTATTCTGCAGTGCTTTTAGCAAAACTTAGAAAATTATGTTTAGATGGAATTTATCCATATTCACTCTGAAACATATATACCTATAAATAGTCTGTTGAAAGTAGACCTCTATAGCAGCTTGCATCAAAATTGACAACGTTTTGCATATTGACCGTGGGGAAGGAGGAATACTGAAAAAACCTTTTACTCAAATGTATCTTCTAAGTTATGTTTTTATACACACAAAATCATTTTTCATGTCTTAACGGTAGTCATAAAAGTTTAAGTACAGATAATCTTTCTACACTTTCTGATTGAAATCAGACTTTAATTTACATATTTGCTCTTCCAATGACATAATATACAGGGTTCTCCTTTGATTTTATGTATGATGCTGCTTGTGAAGAGAGGTCATGGTAACTGGGAGAAGTTCATTCCTGAGACGTGGAAGGAAAAAATTCCATCTCTGTCCCCAAAATGAGCAAGAAGGAGGATCTGGGAAATAACAGACCAGTCATCCTCACATTGACCCCTGGGCTGATCATCCTAGAAATCATTTCTGAGCCTGTTAAGGATTCGAAAGTGATTTGCAGTTGTCAGATTTATGAAGGGAAATAGTATGTGACCACGCTGACAGCCTTCTGTGATGAAATAACAGTGCAGTGCATGAAGGATGAGCAGGGAGTGCTGTTTGCCTTGACTTGAGCAAGGCTTTGGTCACTGTCTCCTGTAGCATCTTCTTGTGCAAGCTGATGAAATAGATAAAGGGATGGACAGAGGGTTGTGTTCACAGGGTTGGGTCCAGCAACATGAAGTCCCTCTGGAGGGCTGTTGCTTCTGGTGATCCCAGGGGTTCATGCTGGGGTCAGCACTGTGTAACGTCTTTATTAGTGACCTGGGGGATGGGACACGAGTGCACCCACAGCAGTTCGGTGATGGTACAAAACCAGGAGTGGCTGATGAACCCAGTGGTTGTGCTGTCATTTGGAGGGACCTCACCAGGCTGGAGAAATGTTCCAAATGTTGAAGCCCCATAAAGGGGAATCATAAGTGGTCTCCAAGGGACAAATAACCCCAGGCACCAGAACAGGCTGGAACCAGCAGTGAAGGTGGACAGGTGGCAGCTGTGTGCTCTTGGAGAGCACCCTGGGCTGCATTAGGCAGGTGAGGGGTGTGATCCTTCCCCTCTGCACTGGACAGACCCATCTGGGTCTCTGGGGCCACTGCTGGACTTCCCAGTACAAGAGAGATATGGAAATACTAGAACAAGTCCATTGAGGGGCCACTGAGATGCTTAAGGGACTGAAACATCTCTCATACAGGAGAGGCTTGAGAGAGCCAGGTTAGTTCATCCTGGAGAAGACAAGGATCAGGGAGATCTTATCAATAGCTATAAGTACTTGATGGGAGGGAGTAAAGCAGACAGAGCCAGCCTTCCTTCAGTGGTGGCCAGTGACTGGATGGTAGCCACTGAGCATATATAGGAAATATTGAAATATAGGAAATTCCACTTAAAAATAAAGAAAACACTTTTTTTTACTGTGAGGGTGGCCAAATGTGTGGGAAACTTGTGCAGAGAGACTGTGGGTGTCCATCCTTGGAGAAGTCCAAAACTTGTGTGGATGCAGCCCTGAGGAAATAATTTGAGCAGGGGAATTGAACTGGGTATCTCCACATGTCCAGCCTCAGGTGGTCTGTGATTCATGGAGGAGGAGTGATACAGTGATATCTTCTTTTTTCCTATTTTTTCCCCTCTTCTGGCCTGCAAGACAGTGATTTTGCAGGCATGGATATGAATTTATTAAGGAAAAAATTGGATAGAAATTTCTTACTGCCTACTTGATAGTGTATCTAAAGAAACGTTAACAAAAGTTGCCCTTTCTAAAGGGAAAATTTCGGATATTATTTGGTTTCCTCAAGTTATTGAAGCATTCAAAATCAACTTAAGAATATGATTCAGAAGGTTCATGCTTAAAACACTTTGTTGAGTCAAAACAGAATGACCTCCCATGGAGTTGGGAGACTTAGGCATCTCTGAAATTTATCCCTGAGGATTTTGTGTTATTCTTGATTTATGGTGGCGTCACTGAGGGCAGGGTTTGTCTTTTTGTGAGAAGAATTGGACTTTTCATTTGGCAGG
This sequence comes from Eulacestoma nigropectus, assembly GCA_013397775.1. NCBI lineage: Eukaryota > Metazoa > Chordata > Aves > Passeriformes > Eulacestoma > Eulacestoma nigropectus. Next base: position 1,180,726 of record VZTE01002905.1, read on the forward strand.
ATGTTAGGCATTGTTAATCCTGCTGCCTGGCAGACCTCACCATTTAAAAACTCGGGGTGTAAACAAACTACTTCCATTTTCAGGTAAACAAAGTTGCTCTAACAAACGTCTTGCCTTCTTTAGGTCTTAACTCAGGGGAGCAATGATGCATTTGGATGATGCTTTCCACCTTGGTAATTGAGAAGCATCTGCAGGGAACCATTAAGAAAGCATTATAAACTTTTCAATAAGCTCAAAATAATTATTCATTATGAAGTCTCTTCCTGGTTTTAGAATTTTAATTATTATAAGCATCAGGGAAGCTTATTTCAGACTCTGAAGACAGAGCTGCAGGTGATACACCATAATAGAATGGGGTTATATCTCTTTTTAAATTATTTTAATTCACATAACCAAGATTTCCTTTTGTGTACTTGTTTAACATCACAGGACCCCCTCCCTAGTTCTTTGCTAAGCTTAGTATTTTGTGTTTCCTTCACTGAAGATTTTCTTCCTCCTGTGATGGTTACAGAGGGCTTTATCTCTTGTTTTCAGATATTTTCCTTCTAATTTCTTCTAAATGCTTCTTTTCTAAATTTTATCCATTTACTTGTCACTATGTACTTTTGAATAATTAAATGGTATTATGTAATGTTTCTCTTCTTGTTTATGCTTTCCCAATATCTGCAGACATCATCATCAGCTTAATTTTAGACTGCAAAAAGCCCCATTTTGTATCTGACATTTCAGGTTCTTCCTGTACTTGCCCTTCTCACTGCCATACACATTTGGGGAAAAGTGTTTTCCTTTAGCTGATTTTCTTTTAATAAAGATTCAAAAACTTAGTAATCAAATTCATAGAGTTAATATTATAGTATTTAAATAAGGCAGGATATCTCCACTTGCTGAATAAATAGGTGGTAATTAGTTTTAGTAACTTCCTGTAATGTCTCTAGTCTTTGTAGAAGCAGGGAAGTGGGGAGTTACTGCTGCTTCACATCATTAGGGTAGTGAGATACATTCCTCAGGTATTAGACATGAAAATGTGTAACTGTCCAGAGAAATTTGGGTCTAAGAAAGGGATGTGCATGGTCTCCCTTCAGCAATTAGAGAAGGCTTCAGTAACACTTTGAAGCATTAGAGAGGTCCAGGAATACTCTGTGGGAAGGGATAGACAGACAGAAAAGACCTGGCGGAGGAAGCAGTTGAAGCTGGAAGAGTCGTTGAAGTCAATACAGATTAACTCAGCTTCATACGCAAAGCAAGGTAATTACTGTTACCCAATTAACTGAATGCACTATAGCAAATTATCTACACACCTACCCATATATCAAAGTAGATACACAAATTGCCTGGTCTGTGTAGCTGCAGATGTACAACCCTGATTTTTGTAATATTTGTATTAAAATTGTTTTTTTTAATGCTTGTTTTTATTGTAACTTAAATGTAATTTTTCTAAACTGTAAAGAGAAATCTGACATAGGTACAACTTGAAGTTTGACTCTACATCTCAGATTTGCACTAAATCCTGGTAAAGAATCATGCTCAGCATGTCATATAAAACCTCTTCATACTTGATTTCATTAATCCAAGCAAATAAATATATTAGCCATGAACTCTGATTGGAATCAAGATTACCTTTTCTTTCTAAAAGGGCTTTGGTGGAAGTTACCTGATGAGCAGATAAACATATAAATAGCAGTATAAATTCCAGTGCTTTTCCAGGAAGTGCTGGTAGAACATGCAGTTAGTTAACATAACTCAGTGCTTTGGATTGTTCCCTTTTTTCCTTAAGCTTAGGCAATATAGCAAGCAGGATTATTTACTCTTTAAATTAATGTCTCAGTAAGTGTACTGACGGTATTAGGAAGGAGTGAAGTCTACAAAACAGCAACTTCACCTCTCTCTGATACAACATATCAACATAAAATAGAAATTATTTTTGAGACCTTGTTATTTATCTGTCTTTCCCCTATTGAAATCATTATTTTACTCAGGGCGGTTTCTTCCTCCTGGATTTTGTTCTTTCCTCTCCTGCTCTCCGTACAATGTGTCCTCCTGTGCGTGTCTGATCAATTTTCTGGTTTGGCACCAGTCATCTCTTTCCTTTCAGTCTCTGCTTCTGCCTAATTTGTTCAGCAGCAGCTGTGGCAAAAAATCCCCCAGAAAGAGGAGTTATCTTTAGCTTTTGAGACTTTGAAAAAGGTACTATCCTTATGCTATTTTCTCTGGGATGTCTGTTGCAATGACAGGCTCATTCCCATGCTCATCAGAGGAGTCTCCTGATTTTGCGTCGTCTAAGGGACCCGACCTCCATATTTATATCTTTGTCTCACAGTCAGAATCCTCTGGTAGTGAAGTGAATTACTTCAATATATTGTATTACTGATTTTCCAAAGCTTCTTTTTACTGATTTTCAGTCATTTGCAGTGCTTATCCTTCAGATGTTCAAACTGCTGGAAGTTTTCTGGACATTTTTGTGCTCAGTACTGTAAAACTGATTTTTTTTTGTCACCACCTGGCTGTCAGCTTTCCAATATTTCATATATTTCAGAAATCACTTGCTTATGATATGGAAACATCTCTGAGAATTAATATGCTGCATATTCCAAGTGCAATTCCACCAATGAGCTGAAAGAAGAGAAATTTACTGTGTGTTCTTACAATACTGAGGAGATGTGAGCCCAGATATTACTCAGTCCAGATATATCTAGTAGCTGGTTTGTCCTCTGTGATTTTATGGGATCCTTGCCTAGTTTTAGATTTGTAACAGTGAATCAGCTGGTTCTGTAGATGATGAGCCCTCACACCTTGGTCATTGCTAAATCCAGTAGTCTCAAGCTCAGTCATTGTGCTGGAGAGCTCAGTCCTCACCTTCAGAGGCACACAAAGCAAACAGGTCTCACAAACAGGCCCCACAGCCTCCCCAGCAGCTGGTGTGGACCTCCTGGTCCCTCCAGCAGCCGACTCGCAAACCCTCTGGTCTCTAATATGCAGCCCAGATTCATGTCCAGATTGTTATGTGGATCCCAAACCTCTCATCCAGGTCATGGGCTACACCCCCACGTATACAGTGTGCACCCACTCAGGTGTCTCTGGCATCGCAGGCACGTGGATCCTTGTGATCCACAGTCCCAGTCTGATTGTTGGCAGGAGCCAGTGAATACCTCTGTGTTGAGAACAGAAGTATTTGCTTGCCCTATGGCAGTTTGGATCATGGAATCATAGTTTTGTTCAGCTTGGAGAAGACCTCTAGCATCATTGAGTCCAACCACTAATGCAGTACTGCCAGGTCAGTCACTAAACCATGTCCCTCAGAACCATTTCCACAGGCCTTTTAAATCTCTCCAGGACTGGTGACTCCACCACTGCTCTGAGCAGCGTGTTCCAGTGCTTGACCCCCCTTTCTGTGAAGAAAATTTTTACCCAGTCTAAACCTCCCCTCACACAAGTCGAGGCCATTTCCTTGCATCCTGTCCCTTGTTCCCTGGGAGCAGAGCCCGACCCCCACCCAACTGCACCCTCCTGTCAGGGAGTTGTGGAGAGCCAGAAGGTCCCCCCTGAGCCTCCTTTTCTCCAGGCTGAGTCCCCCCAGCTCCCTCAGCTGCTTCTTACCAGACTTGTGCTCCAGACCCTTCCCCAGCTCCGTTCCCTTCTCTGGACATGCTCCCACCCCTCAGTGTCTTTCTTGTTGTGAGGGGCCCAGAACTGGACACAGCAGTCGAGGTGTGGCCTCACCAGTGCCCAGCACAGGGGTACAGTCACTGCCTGGTCCTGCTGCCACACTATTGCTGACACAAGCCAGGTGCCATTGCCAACCTGGGTACATGCTCATCCTATATATAGAAACAGAAAAGGAGAATTGTTAGGGATTTCTAGAAGAGAAAAAAAAAAAAAAACAGCAAACATTTCCCACCAGACTACCTGGCTGCTTTTATACTTTCCTTAGGCTGGATTCATCATATTTATTTGAGGTGGTAAGTTCTGAATGTGTTGGGGCAGCCTTGTTACGGTGTGCACTCAGTAGAAGCCCCAGCGAGGGAAACTGTTTATTCTAGCTCTGTGCACTCCCAGCCACCCTGGTTATAGTTCCTTTCTGGCCAGGACAGCTTTTTGAGGCTGTGGAGGGCGGGAGGTTGCAGCAGCTTTCTGTCTCCACAGTCTGCTCTCCTGGTGGTCTGGCCACCTGGAGAGCTCTGCATCAGGGTGTTTGAACCAAGCCTGTGCTGTGCCTGCCCCAATACCTTTCTCAGGCATTTAAACCCCCAAAAATACAGCCCAAAGTGCTTTATCTATTTCTGTAGCTGCCCATTTTGAAGTTCTTACAACTGTCAGTCCCTGCACCACGAGCAGCAGTCAGACCTTAGCCAAGTATGAGTGTGTGCTTACGCATAGTACCATGATACTTCATGTAGGCACTTAGTGGCTTGGACATTTACCCTTTTGAAGAGCCTGGAAACATCATTACAGGAACTTAAATAAATTAGAAATAGAAGCTAAAAGTAAACAATAAAAGCGCTGCAGCAGTCTTTTCTTTCTCCATGCTACTATTTTAATCCTCCTGTGAAAATCTGGGTAAGTTGATCCCCCCCTTGTAAAAATGTTTCCTTAAAACAGACAAACCTTTGAAATAGGATCTTCTAAGAAGGCTTTGTTATTGTATGACACGTCTAATGGGTTGATGCTTCTGTTACCAGGACTGTCTTTTATAATACTTTACTGCTTTGATGCCCTGCTAATGTTGTATTTTGATGTATTTCCTCTTCATATTTACCTGCGGAGAAACAGCTCTTTTTTTATTTTCAGCAGAATTTTTATGCATTTCATAGGAAGACTTATTAATATGTGTAGTCAATGGAAGGTTCTTTAAAAGACTCTAATGAACCATAAAAGCAAAGCACATGTGAAATGAAATTCATAACTTATATTAAAGCATCAGGTTCAGCTTCACTTCCCAGAAGCAAGGGCACCAAATTTGAGGGTCTTTTTTTTTAAATGTTTTCTTTTAGTTCTTAAACTACTCTGTATTCTGCAACTTGGGAAAATCTGAGCCATCTGACTCTTAATTTAGTGTTTATTCTGCTGTGGAGAGTTACAATGCAAAAGTGAAGAGAAAAAATGGAAGGTTTAAAGTAATAAGCTACTTGTGCATTTCTAATTATTACCTCTGGTAGCAGAAAGACATAAAAGAAGGCTGTGTTTGATATCTTAAAGAATGTTGTCCTAGCAGCGTGGTAGAATATATATCAAATACATGGTAGAAACATATCAAATGCTAAACAAATACAATTAACGAATAAAGAAGCTTTACTTTTATTTTAATGTCTGAAAATCCCAGATCCATTTGAAAGAAAAAGGAAGTGACTGTGGGTGGGTATAGTGGTTTTCACTTTTTGCTGAAACCACCATGCCAGTATCTAGTTTTCTGTGTGTGGGAAAGAAGCTGGCAGAAGTTACATGGGAAAACAGTGAAGGCAAACTGAGATAGAAATAGCTTTGGAAGGTAGAAAGCATGGAAGTGAGGTAGGAAGAAGGTGGGTGCATCTGGAATTCAATTTTCTATGAAATCAAGTAGTGCAATTGACTTTAACCCTTCTTCACGTCTCAGCATCAACTCTGTTCTATCACAGAATCACAGGATGGTTTGGGTTGGGAGGTACTTGAAGCTCATCCAGTCCCACCCCCCTGCCATGGGCAGGGACACCTTCTACTACCCCAGGTTGCTCCAAGCCCCATCCAACCTGGCTTTGAACAATACCAGGGATGAGGCAGCCACAGCTTCTCTGGGCAACCTGTGCCAGGGTCTCAGCACCCTTACAGGGAAGAATTTCCTCCTAATACCTGTTCTAAATCTGTCTTCTTTCGGTTTGAAGCCATTGCCCCTTATCCTGAGTGGTATCCTTTTATATCAGAATGGACCAAAAAGATTTGATATTTGTCTCCTCTTGGGTCAACATGCTGCATCATGGTTGCAAGTCCTCTGCCCCTCCTGCCATTTGGGGAACTGTTAATTACTTGTGAGAGAGATTTCTGGACACAGACAGTGAAGGCAGCTCAACGTAGAGGCAGCATCCTGCCTCAAAAACAGATTTTCATTTCTGCACTTTTTTGTCTTTGGAAAAGAAACCCCAAGCTCTTTAATTTGTACATTTGGGGTGCTGAGTAAAACTGTGAGCATGAGAAATGTATGTCTAAGATGATGATGCTGGCAACTAGGTATTTACTACTGTCTTGCATAGTTGTTTTATTTTGTATTTGAAGCCTTAAAAAGAAAGAATAACTTTTTAAAAATTAGAAGACCAGCAATTCAGAATGAACAGTGTATTATGTTTTTGATAATTCTTCTGTTTGGTTTTATATGCCCTGTGTGATTAAAAATAACTATTAATTGTCCTTTTCATTTAATTACAAACCTTACTGTTAAAAAAAAGAAAAATAAATACTAGAGCTGTATCCTATATGAGAACTTTCTTAGAATCTGTGATGGTTTAAATATTATTTAATATTTGAATGTACTATGGTAATAAAAATTTCTATTTTTGTATGTGTTTCCTATATCATATTCATGTATTTGCAGTTTATAAGATATTTAATAGTCTCTGGAGGGATTGCTGTGCTGTGCTTATAGTCCTAGGAAGTGCCTGACATTCTAATCCATGTACATGTGCAGGCCTGCATAGTAGAGAAAAAATTATTTGAGTTGTGCTCATTTTAAGAGATGTACAACATGTTATAAAACACAGCTTTCTCATTAAGATGCAGATAGTCCCAACAAGAGAGACAAATGATAGGGGACAAATACAGAGTGTAATTTCCTCGTGCCATGAGCAGTGTAGTACAGTGCATTATGCTCAGATTTTGCCTGAGTAGTTCTTGTTGTGCTCTTACACATATCAGGCTGATATTTTATTTTTATTTGTTTGTTTATTTGTTTGTTTTATTAATTATTAGAATTTCAAATGCTGTTTGCAGAACACTGCACATAATTCCATTATTAGATAAAAGAAAAGAACCCTACTATAGACCTCTTGAGCTGTTTATAGTTAATATATTGTTTTACTTTATTGCAAGGTAGACTAACACTTTTGTAAGGAAATAAGTGATATATTCAGTCACCTATAAAGATTTCAATCTTATGAATAAATTTTCACTATTTTTATAAAAATCAGTAGTGTTATTGTTGGTCTATGCTATTTAATTTACAATTAATATATTTTACTGTACCAGTTTTTGTATTGTAAAAACTCAACTGTAGGAGGAGAGAATACATTTTATTTTCATATTATTTCATTTTATTTTCAGAAATGTTCTAAGGAAATACTAGACAGCACAGGAGATGTCTTTCCCTAGAATGCTGTAAGACTGGTATTTCTCTGGGAAGAAGAAATACCAGAAATAGAAGTATAAGAAAAATGGGAAGAGGAAGAAATACCTTTCAAAGCCCATTACCACAATTCCTCATTTCATGATGCTTGCTGGCTTCACCTTGCCTTTTGTTTGTGATATTATATGAACACTATAGTCTCTTCATGACCTCCTGTCATTTCCTATTGCAGTGTAGACTTTAAGAGCCTCACATACATTATTATGTATAAAAATGTTTACCCTTGATTAGTTTCTTCCACATCTTAGCACCAGCGTTTAGATTTGGGATAAAACCCCGTTGGCATTTTACCTTTTGAAATAGTTATTTGGTAGTTTTGTCAGTGAAGGGGGCTGCAAATGCAGAATTACTCACAGTAGTGCACATGCTTTAACTTTGTCTCTGCTTTTCTCATGGAGTTACAGAATTATAGAATGTGTTGGGTTGGAAAGGATGTTAAAGATCATCTAGAGAAGTGTGGGAAGAGAGTTTGTCAGTGAAGACTGAGGCAAAAAAGTTGAGTATGTCAGTCTTCTCCTCATCCATTGTTCCAAGTTTACCAGCATTGTTTATTGCTGAGGGGTATACACAAATGTTCTTACAGACTGGATTTTCATATGTTTCCTCAATCTTTCAGTTTGTCTCCCCACATACTTTAGTGTACATTCTTGCATCTCTTTTGTTCCACTAATCATATGACTTTGGTTTATAATCCTTGCACCACCCTGAGTGATCCATTTTCTGTACATACAGGTGTATTAAGCTTGTTGTTATTATTCCTATTTTCTTCTTTTTGTCTTTCAGGAGGTCAGTACTTTGTTTCGTTTAAATTAATTTCCATAACCTTTCAATAAACCTCTTTCTTTCAGGTTTTCCCTGGGAGATGCTCGCCGGCCACTCCATGAAACTGCAGTTCTGGTGGAAGACATCGTCCACACTCAGCTGATAAATTTGGTAAGAACGTAACTGGGAAAATAGTCTGCACTCTAAAACTCCTTCAATTCACATGATATTTTTATGATCAAATGACTAATAACAGATTGTCCAGGGTTTAGAAACAAATAAAACACAGACACTGAGGGTGATGCTCTGGCCTCAGTGATCTGTAGAACCAGATGTGCAACCTCACCTAACTCTGGGAAGAAAGCTGAAGGGTTTTCTCGTTAAAAACTTTAGGCTGTTAAAAAGAAAAGAACTGGCTATTCTTCTAAAGACTGCCTTACTGTCTTTTTTTTTTTTTTTAATGTTCTCTTATTTGTGTTAATGCATTATTTGCTTAGGATTTATGTCTTAATATTCCTTCTTTGTGATGTTTTGATTTCTATTAAAAAATAATGCAGAAATATGGAGTATTTTAATATGCTGAAAGCCAATGAAAGTGTTACATGAATGAGGTTGTTTTGAATCACATCTGTCAGAAACAATTCTAAATTTGAACCTCTCTGTATTTTATTAAAGTTCAACAACTCCTCTTAAGACATCAATTATGGTATTTTACACCATAGCATGAATTTGCCATCTGACAAATGACTATACATTTGTACAGAAAGGTATAATCTGACATGGCATCTGTAGGTTGGGAACCATAACAAGTGCGTTTTTCTTATTACATTCTTTAAAAGACACGTAGATGTGGCTCTGAGGGACATGGCTTAGTGATGGCCTTGGCAGTGCTGGGTTAATGGTTGGACTTGATGATCTGAGAGGTCTTTTCCAACCTTAATGTTCTGTGATTTGAATGAAATTACCAGCATGTGTGGGAATGGACATTATATGGAACTAACGTATATAGATTATACTAATACATATTATAACTAATATTTACATCTGATTATGTGCTTAGATCAGCTAGAGCTTTGAGCTGCAAGTTCCTACACCTCTTCTTTGTAATGAGCCCTTTTAGCAATGACAAGGCTTTTTAAGTTTCAGGGTAGGTTCTGGTATTACATTAACTAGAACTAAAAACTTCTGTAAAAGGATGAATTTCAGAATGGGATACAGCACATATTATAGATATTTATGTGTGTATAAAATATGTATTTTATATATATATTTCTGCATATTCCTGCATGTAATACATTTGTGTTTTTTAATAGAAATATACTAAAATTAGACTTTCCCTTGCCCACTCTTTGCCTGCAACAGGTGTTTTCCTTCAGCTTTGCACCTAATCCAGCAGCCGTTCGGTAGTTTCCTGCACCTCAGCAAATGCCTTGGCATCCCTTCCAGCTCCAGGCAGTTCGTTTCTGCTCATACCTCTGCAGCCCAACAGTGTATCCCTGTCTCCACAGTCTCCTGGCATCTTTGTGGATTCTTTCCTTATTACACTTCTCTTGGGCTGTCCTGAACGTGCCTCGTGGCTTCTCGGAGGGGACAACGTCTTTCCCCTCTCCGCATGTTTCCCGCTGGTTAAACACGCTGCCCTGGGCATATATTTGTAGTTCTTATTCCAGCTTTAGCTCTGACAAAGGAACATTTTCTCTTTGTTAATGACCCCTGTAATTTATGCAAACCGATGGCTGCGGCTTCGCTCTTCCCTCGGCAGTAACGCGGTGGAGTCTGGGCTGTTCTGTCCCGCTGAGGCTTCACTGAGCTGAGCTTTACCAAACCCTGCAGCTGAGAAAGTGCAACCTGTGGCCATGTGGTCTTTGCACTTTAATCAAAGCCGGGAACTTACTCGGGGGCTGGACGTGACCCGGGGTTAACCCTGCGTGGGGTGTAGCAGCTTGTAGGATTTCCTGACAGAAGGAAGAATGGGAACGGAGTGGCAGATAAACAGCTTTTCTAACCTTTCCCCTCCCAGCCCAAGACAGCACTTTATTTCTGAGGAAGTGAAAGTATCTTTAATAGCTCATTGCTTTGACCTCTGACATTCACATGCCGGAACTCTTAAATCAGTAGCGTTTTACATGCCCCGGGCTTCTGATAGGGAATTTTGCACATTTGTCATCCTCAACTGCACATCCTTATTGAGCTGTTCTGTGCAGTTACATGGAATTTTCACTTTACCATGTAGATGTTTTTGCTGGTATTTACCCAGTACTAGAAAAATGCTATTTTTATAATTGAAGCTGACTGCAGAAGTAAATGTATTGCTTACCACCTGGATTTTGTCATATTACTCAGGTTAATGGACTACGCAGTTCTCACTATGTAATTTAATGATTTCTTGTTTAATTCTTGTCCATTTTTCCATCCATAATACAGGTAGAAGGCTAAACTGTAGAAATTACTTTTATGCCTGCAATAAAGCTGGCACATTGCACACGTCTTTCATAGTAAGCATTTGTAAGAAGAGCTTGTTCTTGTTGATTAAGTCCAGCTTTTAGCCTCTGAGTTAAAAAGTAAGTTGCCAGCGTGATTACCTTTGATTGGTTGACTTTTGATATCTCACAGGTTTATAGTTCCAGCTTCCTATTTTCAGAGTTGATCTGAACTCTATTAAATCAGGGTCTGGTTTGGACAGATTTATACAGTCACTGCTTCAAACCACTGTACACTTCATGAAGTCCGGCTGCTGTAGCAGATGAGTGCACTAACAAGGCAAAATCCTGGAAAGCAGGCTTTTAAGAGTCTGCATCACATTTTATGATCAATTTTTGGGTGTATTTTGAACAATAAGCACACTGCTTTCCATTAAGGGAAATTCTACTTGAAGTAAATAGCAATGTGTAGGAGGAAATGAGCATCTCCAGAGGAAGAGTCATGTCATCCTAAAATTACTTTCGTAGTTGAATGGGCTTGTATTTCTCAAGGAATTTATTTTCTCAGCTAACTAATAAAAGAATCCATTGACAGGTGGCTTGAGTTTGAATATCTAGGAGATAGGTATGAAAGGTGAGAGAGAAATTCCATCATATTTGTGTCATGAATTTGAATTTTTTATGCTTATATTGTAATTATTATAACTTTTTCTTTTGTATATCAAGCAACAGAAAATGAGAAAATTCCTACACTAGAAAGTTCGGTGAATTTTTTGGTCAAGCATCATGTATTTGATAAGCACAATGAATTTAAGTTTTAATTTGAAATCAAGTCCATTGTTAACTGATAGTGTTTAGTAACAGATATAAATGTTCATTTATAGGTAAATGTTTAAGGAATTTATAAATGCCTTCATGTTACCCTAAAACTGTACTTCTTTATATGTGCTAAGACTAGAGGTTACAATCGAAGCTGTATTTTCTTTATGCTTAAGCGCAAGTAGTACAAGGAAAATTGTGTCTGCAAAAGCAGTTCAACAGGGAATGCAAGAAGATGTTAATCAGAAGGGGACAAGCCTTTAAAATACTGACCTTTGAAGTGGAATGAGGCCTCTTATTTCATCCTTGCATCATATCCAATACACTGTCCATGTGCAGTAAGAAGCTTTTGAAACAGCATCTTCTCTAATTATCTATTAGTATGTATTCAGACCCTTAGAAGGGGAACTTGGAGATTCTCCTTTAGGACAAATGTATATTATTCAGCACTTTGTGAAAACAAAACCAAACCAAACCAAAAAAAAAACCCCAAAAAACCCCAAAACCCACCAACACCCCCCCCAAAAAAACCCAACCAAAAAACCCCAAAAACAAAAAAAAAAAGAAGAACCTGTAACTAAGAGGAATGGAATAGGAATTTTTGCTCATCATTAAACTACCATTGAGAGGTTTACTATCAGGAGGAAAAGTCCCTCTTTGCCTTCACCAGCTCTCTCCAGTATTTTTATCATGCTGGGCTAGTTCATAAAAAAATGCAGTATAATTTGACTAATACTAAAAGCTAAATATTATTAGTATCTTCTCTTGATTGGGCCATAGTTCCTTGTTCACGCTTCAGATGTCGCGTTCAAAGGCAAATAGACAATAAAATCACTATGCACTAATTAAATCAGAAAATCTGTTAAGGAATTACCTTCCTTGTGCCGGCAATGTATCAGCTGGGTGTTTGTTATCAGAATGAAATAGCAGCAGTTTATTCTCTGGGCACACTGGGTATGGCAGGAGTAGTGCAGGCACCTGTTTTCTCAGAATTTGGTTATTCAGTGTAGCACTAGATTTGAAGTTCAGTCCTTTACATTTTGTTTCAGAGATATCAAATGGCTTCTGGGAAGAGATTAGATTTATTTTTAAAAATGGAAGTTACTTAAGCAATAGAGCAGAGTTCAGCAAGGGAATAAGTAAATTACACATATGCACACCTAAAAATCCAGGTAAGTAACCTTGTGTGTCCATGAAAGAGTGTCTCATGAGAGGGAAGGCCACAGCACATCACAACAGCCTTGGACTGCATCCTTTAAATGTTCTATCTGCTATAATTCTTTGTAATGTGTGATAAGTCCTTGTGGAGACTGTCATGAATGGTACAATTCATGTTAATAGAATTGTGGTTTGCTCCCTGTCAGCCACTGTGTGTCTGCCGGAAGATGGACTCTCATCTCTCCAACTGATGTCAAATGATTGAAGTCAGACCCAGTTGCTTGCCTTTTTTTAAGAATTCAGTAGTGTCAACTTAAAGGAACTTCAGTTGCCCAAAATCATGTTGTACATGGTATCTGTTGGAATTCCTTTCATCATTTACTTTTATCTTCCTATGGTATTTAATTTCATACAACTTGTGCTGCTACCTCATGCTACTAATATTCCACTCTTGCTTCCTTTGTAGGAGCATGATTTGGGTCCTGAGTTACATATATGCATAAACAAACACTTCAAGTGTACAAATGGATATTTTTTTTTCTTGTTTTTACTTTTTGAAATAAATAATCTCTTACACACAGAACATATTTAATTCAGAATTAATCCTTTGGTCTCAACCAAAACACAAAGCATGGGTCAGCAGGTGAATAGTCTATACTGAAATATGTAGATTATGTTAAATGGTAGCAGTAATTCATAGGTAGAAAATTTACAGTGAGATGCAGAGATTCAGCAGTATGCCAGATCCTGAGTAAATCTGTGGTAAATCCATCCTGTGGAATAAATTGCTTTTTATAGTGAGAAGTTTAGTAAAGATTGGGTAGTCATTTGCTACTTTTTTCCTAGGACAAGGAATGGTGAAAATACAGAGACAAGCATAAGGATAAGTTTACTGATACAAAATGCAAAGTTATTTATCATGAGCAGCATGAATTTTATGTTTTCAAAGGGCTGTATATTTTCTGGATCAACATGGTGTACTTTCTTCTTTTCCCAGCCTTATTCCTGCAGCTGTTTTTCTTTTTATTACTGTTTAAAACAAAAAGAGAAGGGAAAACTCATCTTCACTTGCCCTTTGAGAGAAAAAGACTATGACAATGGGAGAGGCGAGTAGGAAAAATGAGGATTTAAACAGAAGGAAGGATAAAGCCTTCTTGGTCCTTTACAGGTTTTTGCTTGTACAGGTTTTGTTTTTTTTAAATCAAATCACAGTTGTTAGTCATTCACAAACCGGATTAGTCACTTTAACGTATAACCTCACACAGCTCCAGGTTTGTTTACTACGTTTTTGAACTGTTAGACTTGTAACCTTTATATACATAATTGTAGCATTTTTGACATTCCTTTTAAAAAGGAAAGAATTGAAAGCAGCTCCTTCATAAGCAGGAATTGGCCACTGATAAAAACCAACAGCATGGAGCACTGTTCCCTCGTGATCCCAAAGTTATATGCAACTGTCACTTACGCCACCCCAGCAACGGGAAAAGTCCTTGTTTTATGAGTCTGTTTTAAAACAGTAATAAAGTTTCCTGTGCAAGACATTAATTAAAGGGGTTATCAAAATAAGACAAACTAATATAATTTGTGATTGTACAAAATAAAGGAAGTCGAGGGTACCATAGGGACCTAATGAATCACAGGATGGAAACAATCTTCTGGCTAACTAAACATTCAGACTTTGTGCTAAGTCACAGGGTGGATGTACAGCCCGGCAAACCGGAACACACTGTGTGTTTACATGGATGGGATAAAGGGACTTCACAAAAACCATCTGGGAGAAATCCTTCCCCTATTCATTCTGTTCTACTGTAGAGTCGAGTAAACAACATGCATACATTTGCAGCAAACACGTGGCACACCTGCCCTGGAAGAAATCAAACTGGAAAATAAGTCTGTAGTATAAAAATTTCTGTGGGTACCAGCACTGTGTATTTGTCTGCATTTCCCTTGTGGGATGGAAAAGGAGAGATAGGGCTTTATCTCTAGCAAGTGGTTGTTAATTGTTCTCTGTGCAATTGCAGAATTTAAATGTGATCAATATTTAGATTGATATGATAGATTTATGTGGTAATTTATATGAAAAGCCACATCCTGAGTTTTCTACTTTTAACAATACCTGCCGCTTGTTCACCATATTAAGACCTATAGACTCTCAAGCACAGAATCTACTTCAGGAGATGATTCAGGAGTCCCAGTTACTGATTCTGGGTTCTCTCTGTGTTTTCTCTTAAGATTGAGGATTTGATGACTTACTTAGTCAGATTTTTTTTTTCCCATGGAGCTCTGTGCATGGTCAGCATGTGCTTGACTCAAGCTGCTGCTTTTGCCTGGTCATACAGAGATGCTGCTCAGCATCCAGTGGTGATGAACTTGACTGACCTTCCAAGTGGGAAGACACTTAAGATACTGTTATTAAAACCTTAAATTATCAAACAGAAGGAAATGAATAATTATTTACCTACAAAATTGTACCAATAGTGAAGAAAAATATCCAAGCATTGACTAGATTGAATGGAAAACAAAAAGTCATCGATGTGGTTGGCTTGTAATACATATATTATATAAAGACTGAAGGTAGTGCAGGCAGCAATGATCCCAGTATTTCCTGATTTTCTGTATCAGTCAGGGCCTATAATAACAATGTCATGGATTTATGTGTATTGGACACGTATAAGAATATATGTCTCTATTTGTACAGGGTTGCTTTTTTCCACCCTTCACATCAGATTCCTGTTTAGGCTGTTGGGCAAGAGGAAAGAAGTAGGTATGAAATTTCACTCATGGGGACTTTGGAATCTGTGGCATTCTTAAATATATATGTACTCAGTTCCCTTGGCTTCTGGGGCTCTTATGAAACAAATGATAAGCTGATCCCAGCCCGTGTTTCCAAAACACAGATACATCCTTTATTTAATTTTTATGTAAAATTTTAGGAGAATAGTAGAGATTAACAGTTGTCGAGGCCTTGGATGAGCTGAGATGAGCAGGGACAGTCAGTGACAGAGGCAGTGTCCAGGGTGTTTGGCTACTTCTATTGATGTCACTTACTAACAGATCATGAAGTTAAGAAATTTAAGAGTAATCATTAGATTTTAATTGCTCAATATGATGCGCTCTGGTAAATCAATATTTTGATTATAATTTTGAAAATCATAATTACATTCCGAGCTCCAGAGGTCAAACGGAAAACTGATACTCAGGGTTTCATTCTTTCTTTAACTTGTTTGTATGGTATAAATAGACTATTTTAAGTATATGAAAATGTGTGTGAAGTCCATAACTGCACACCAAGTGCCATCTTGCCTAGTATTCTGATTGTGGCAGAAATTAATTAAATAAATTAAAAGAATCAAATATTTATCAGTGGTAAAACATAAAAGCGAACAAACATGACATAGTTTTCTAAAGCTGAGCTGATGACACCACATCATCTTTTGTGTCACAAGAGATAAATGGACACTTCAAGGATGTGATTCTTCATGTTCTAAAGTAGTTATTTAGACTTCTGGCCATGCATTTAAAACCTGGACTTCTTAAGTGAAGTGAGAGTGAGAGACATCTCATCTCTGAGGCTTCAGGCACTAGCTATATTTTTGTTATAGATATTTTGTTTTTCATTGATTCTGGAAAAAAAAAAAAACCAAACAACCTGTAAACTTTAAGTTGTGAAAGACACAAACTGATTTATGTATATCTGTGGCAGAAAAAGGGTAGTGTAAAATTCTGCATAATCTTTAAGTGTAACTCATAAACCGTAAAGGTCATCTCAGAGTGGTTAACAGAGCAAATTCATTGTAGTTTTTAAATCACCTTATCTGATTTCAAGCAAACCTGATAGTTTCAGAATAACATTTTTTAGGAAGATTGGCTTGTTAACAGTGTTACGCAGTTACAAGGAAATGTGGTCACAGCTGCTTCTAGTTTCTTAGCTAATCCACCTGATTGGAAACAACAGGTTTTTGATATTTTTCCATTTCTTACACTGACACCTAGTGTTCAGAGGTCCTGAGTTTCTAATACTGCACTTGGTTATTAATAGACAGCTGTTGATACCGAAATTCTCCACCTTTGTCAACATCTTCCAAAAGAAAACAGTAGCTGAAGGCAAAGGTGTTACCATCATTCAAAACAATTTTATTTTGGAAATACAAATAGTGAACAACTACTGCAAAACTTGGCAGAAGCTATTTTACTTCTTGAAGCACTGCAAAATCTGTTTTCTTAAAATTTAAGTGCTTTAGTTTTGGCAAATGCAACCCTTTTGTGTCTGTAAGTGTCACTGGCCAAGAAAAACAGCGATAAAAGCAGAAACCCTTAGATCAGTATTTATTTAATTGTGGGAGATGTCGATGCTTTTTATTTCTGTATTCTTTTATCTTCAAGCCACGAGTTCTACCTGATAGGAGTGTTGATGGCTGCACAGTCCTTGAGTAGACAGAAAATAACTTACACACACAGACTTGCACAGTCTTTTATCTCAGACTTGCAAATAAACGGAACAAAGGAAGTATGGGCTGTAACTCATTCCTGACAAAGACGACAACTGAGAGTAAAATGAAGTCTCTGCTTTACCTGTGATTTTGCTGTATGTTAGCAGAAGAACTGTTTGTTCTGTTCATTGTTTAAGATAATATATTAAGAATTTTGCATGACTGTATCAAAAAGTATAAATTAATTTTTTTTTACTGATGGGTTCCATAGAAAGATGAAAGCTGTTCAGGCACAGAACACGCATATTAAGCTTCACCTTAATTTGAGGATTCTTCCTTTTTTTGTTTTTATGACTTTTCTGGTAAGTGCAGCAAAAAGCCACCTTTTCAGTGCCTTACCAGTCTCACAGTAAAGAATTTATTTCTAATCTAAACCCACCTTCTGTCCGTTTAGAGCCATTCCCTCATGTCCTATCACTACGTGCTCAGAATGCCCATTTTGTTATATCTTGGGTAAAGGCATCGTACCTCTGTGTGTGCACATGACATGTGAGGTACTTTGCTACATTATTGATTATCAGTAGTTGATATTCCTGTGAACCAAAGTATGCTTACTGGAAAAATAATCAGTGACAATAGAGAGAAATGTTACTTGTAGGATACTATTTATTTGGCTTCTTTCAGGCATTTAAATGTGAGGGTGGTGAGGCCCTGGCACAGGTTGGCCAGAGAAGCTGTGGCTGCCCCATCCCTGGAAGTGTCCAAGGCCAGATTGGATGGGACTTGGAGCAGCCTGGGACAGTGGAAGGTGTCCCTGCCCATGGCAGGGGGTTGGAACTGGGTGATCTTTAAGATCTCTTCCAACCCAAACCATTTATTGTTTCTGTGATTTATTTTCAGGGTGTGGTGAATTTGGACCCAGAAGGGGGATTTTCGTCTAGTGACTATAAATGATGCCTTGGGTGACTGGCTCAGATGTAGATTTCTATGTTTAGTCAGAGCTCTCACCTGAGAGAGAACTCCCCCAAGGCAGAAGTCTTGAAGCAATGCAGGAAAGAAAGGAAGAAAACAGGAATTTCTCTGATGGCAAAAGGAGATGTTAACCGCGTTAAAAGCAGAAGAAAAGTCAGAGAAAATAAAGACATACTGTAGGCCTAGGTTTCTGGCTTGGAAGGGGCACATAGTGTCCCAAAAATGAACAGTTTTAAGGGATGGGATTTATGAAAAGTCAGCTTGGAGCTGATCCAAGACAGAATTAGAAGAGGGGAAGTCTGTGCATTAGCTGAAAGCTGCATGGTCTATGTTTTTTAAAAGATGAAGAGAAAGAAGCAAATGGGAAAAGATTTAGAGAGTTGGACTGAATTGAGATACAGGTTCTTTAAAAGAGAGGATAGACTGAGGACATCTGTACACAGCGAGGGAAAGTACCAGCGAGCAAAGAAACATTGAAAACTAAGTAGGCGGATATGATGCACCTACTCAGGTGAGTCGGAGTTGGGAAAAAGGCCAGAGATTTATGGCAAGAGAAGGTGTTCAGGAACAAAAACTAAGAGCTGTTTTGTGGAAATGCATATTTTCTCTCTTGTAGCAGAAAAATTATGGAGCTTGAAGTGGAACCCAAGTTGTGAATAAGGAATGGAAAGCCTGAGGTTCAGCAGAGAGTTGTTTAAAGTGGGATAAAGGAAGACGAAAACAACCTTGTAGTGGAAAGAGTTTGGAAGAGGTTGCCATGACACTTTCTCAAAATGTTCAGTAGCAAGAGAATAGGAATAATTGAAATAAGAGACAGAGGCATTTGAAAGAGAAACTGTGGCTGGTGCATTGGAGCCTGCAGAAGGTCTGGTCTGGAGAATGAGTTTGGGAAGTAGCTTTACAGGACATTAAGTGCTGATGACAGAGAAGTCATCAAGAAGTAGTAAATGGAGTGAGAGTCAGCAGATGTGTTACTTCCAAATTGAATCTCAGATGAGGCCAGAGAAACTAAGTGGATAATGATGGAACAGGTGGAACATGGGCGTTGGTCTCTCTGTGAAGGAGAGCAATGGGATGAGGAAGAAAGGAAGAGACGGATTCTACCTTTTAGAGAAGCATTCATGGTAACATGGAAGGTCTCGTGACAAATGCTTCTTCTGTGCACAGTATCATACACGTGGAGCTGTGAATGCTGGCATCCCTGCACCATCACATACAAGCAAGCCTGTATCTTATATATAGATCAATAATGAGCACTTGTATAGTGACACACAGCCTGATGCCAGTATAGCAACTTCAAAATACTCAGCAGATACTGTTACTAACAACCATTCTCACAATACTCAGCAACCACGTTTTTTATCATCTTTAATTCTTGAGTGTGTTTTTACTTTGTTTGCCATTTTTGTCTTATGTTGTGCCATCATCATCATCATTCCAAATTTGAGAAAAAACCGGATCACTTTACTGATGAGAAATGAAAGTACAAAGAAGACAAAGTGGATTTTCCCCAAGTCATGAAACAAATTAATGACAGAGCTGAAAAAAGTTGACTGGTTGTAGTGAGAGGGAAGCTGTGCAAAGCTATTTTATGTTGACGGTCTGTGTTTCAGCCAATTGGATTTTTATTTTACAGTCCAAAGGTGTAATAACTTTTATTGTAAGAGGAAGAAAAATACATCAAGGCTAATATATAATGGAGGACCTACTAGAGATATGCATAAATGCATATCCTGTTCCTTGTGTATACAAGCTTAATTTTGTCTCTTTTAATTTTGCTGTTTGATTCAACAGGATTGTCAGGTAATCGTCCTATTGAAAGTACAGAGGAGGATAAAATTTCAAATACCTTTGTTAATCTCTTTTGGCTGTTAAAAGAAAAGATTTATTGGTATCAAATTTTATTGCATTCTTAGAATTTAGGGATTGATTGGCTGCTAGTTTAGCTTACTTGTCTCTTCCAGTTAGAAACCCAAACACAACAGAAGAAAGACTTCGCATTGAAGCTGACGTGCAACAAGTGAGTGAAAGTTCACTTGGCTTTTTCTCTCAGCACCAGGTGCAAAAGTTGGCTAAAAGTGCTGTGGCAGGCAGTTATTTTAAAACAGTTTCTGGTTTAGTGTTTTATCAAGCCCAGGAGTGAAATATTCTGCAACTACTGCAGTTTCACAAAGCTGCTTTTTAAGGTAGAACTCTGAATTGTTTCACTAATTAAAATGGCCCAGTAAAACATTAATCACACAGTAACCATTAATGGGAGGGGTTTGGGGATTTATGGAGGGCTGTGGACGATATTTTAAAAGAAGCATGGATCATTTCTTTGTTTAATACACAATACACTTGCAGTCTCTAACTATACCAGAGGTTCTTGAAATCTTAAGGAGTGATTTTCTGCATCCCCTCTTCTCAGGGGGAGGTGTATTCATTTGCGATGTAAAATGACTTTAACAATGTCCCAGTTAGTGACTTGACTAAATAGGATAGTTTTTTTCATGAATAGCTACCCCGTTGCCGCCTTATATATGCTTTAAAATGCTAGTTCTCTAAACTGCAGCTTTCTCATAGTGGAAGGTGGAGGCTCAATGATGACATAAGCTCCAGAAGTGTAAAATTCAAGTGGTTTGCATGTGGGATTGCCAAATAACACGGGTTTGGTTTGTTTTCATTTTATTACACCAATTCTCCTCCACAGATGTCTTGGATTTCTGTGGTACCCTCCTTGCTTTAGATTCTTGCTCCTTGTAACTAACCATTTTTATTAGTCATCCCACTAATGCACAGTGTTTTACTTAGCACCTGTTTTCTTCAAAGCCCTTTGCAATAATAACTGGTTAATCCTCACACTGGTTCTGAATTTCACTGTCATTCCTGTTCACAGGTGAAAAGTGAGCTCGATGACATCCCTAAAATTATGTAATGGCTTTGACACCTGTATTAGGACTTTGCCTGTTCATGTCCCCACTACTCAGGCTGATCCTTGGCCTCTCCACATGCTGAGTTTGTGGCATGCCAGTTATGAATTGAGCATTTCCTTTTGGTTAATGACACATTTTTTACCCTGATTGCTCTGGAATTTCCATCCTGAACTATGTGGAAGAACTATGCTGGAAGGAGCCTCAAGAGGTCATCTGAGCCATGTCTCTGATCTCAAACTAATTTTGACCTTTGTTCAGGAAAGCTCTTAAATATATACATATAAATGGGTGTATGTGTATATATACAATTATTTATTGAATTAAGCCCCATTTCTGGAAGAATTATGGATAACTGCCTAATCAAAGTTTGATGTAAACTACCAGCAATTGCTTTAAAATACTTGCACAGAATATCATGATTGATATTGCTGTGGGAGGTAAAACAAAGAGATTGATACTGGGAAGGGCAATTATTGTCAAATCTAGTGCTGTGCCTTCTGAAAGTATTGCTTCCTTGTTTTTATTTTCCTTTTTTCCATTTTTTTTTCTATTTTTTTATGGACCTGTAGCAAGAAATCCATTCACTACCCCAAGTAAGGTGGTGACTTAGCTGCTATAATAAACCCCCAGCTAGTTTGACTGTTCTTGGCCTGTCCATCTGAGTGCTACAACTTTATGGAAACAGAATGAAATAAAGTGTTCTCTAATATGTCACAAATCATAGCTAAAACTGGAAATCCAGTCTGACACCGTGGTCTTGATTTGTATGGTTTGCCTACCCCTTTTTGTTTCTGCAAGGCAGTGTATGTATTTGAAGGCTGGAGCTCCAGCCAGGATTTTCAGTCTTAACTGTGAATTTCCTTCCTTTAACAGGTTTAAAGCAAGCCTTTCAGATTGCTCCAGTATAGCTTTTAGGACTTGAATTTCCTTTGTGTTCATTTTGGGCCTTTTCCAGTATTTATCCATACATTTGAAACTCCTTCAATTCTGTGAGTATGGGAGCAGTTACAATAGGAAGTGGTGGCATTTCTAGTATATTCCTGTTAGACTTGATTCAAATGCTGCCTGATTTTCAACTCAAGTACTGCAAGCCTAAAATTCAGGCTCTTGCTCAAGCATTAGAGGGTTCATGTCCAGCTCAGAGGTCTCTGTAATTACTATGTCTGGCTGGAAAACAAGAATTCCATTTCCTGAAAAATTTAGAGGTTTCGACATTTGCTTTATTTTTTCATCAGAACAAAACTAAAAGCTTATTTTTTAAAATTGTAAAAATCTACTGAGATGAAGAGGAATCTTGTCTAGCTGGTAGTCCTGTGCATAGGACAACAGCCCTGGAGAGGAGAGACCAATATTCAAGTTTCTACTTGCTGGAAGAATGTAAAGTTGAACCTGAGTGTCCCATATGCTGAGTGCCATAAAATAAGACTGTTCAATACATCTTTTGATGTTATTATTTTTCTATATGATCATTGAAATATTCCTCAGTACTTACATACAAAATTGTTTATGTCAAGAGATATGATTTTCTCAATCGAAAGAAAATACCTAATTTCGAGGTTCTGTCCTGCACTCATGATTAAAGTATTAATATATTTCACATGTGCATTTAATCCAAAATAATCCTTAATAGTGATTATTTGTAGTTAAAAAAATTCAGCTTAATTTTTATAAATCTATTGCTTCAGCTATAGCTGCAGGGTGTCATAAAAGCTTGACTGCTTTGTGTTTATTCATTTTTAATGGTAATGAATTCATATTAGGGGTGAACTTCATTATTTACAAAAAGTGATTTTACATGTTTTGCAGGTTTAGCTCTGTTACATTATTATAATACAACAGCAAACATAGCCAAGTGAACAAATTCAACATTAGATATATCCATGTATAGTCTGATCTAGTGATGGAATTTTTTTTTTTCCAGAAATCCCTTCTAACTCAAACCATTCTGTGATTTTGTGAATTTAATCCTGAAGGCAACGACAAATGTTCTTTGTTAATAAAAAAAACCTAACCGAATTATAAAGTCAGTGGACTTGTTGCATTAATTCTATACATTTGCATTTTTGTCACAATTCTCTGCTATATTGATTCATAGAGTTATAGAACATCCTGAGTTGGAAGGTACCCATGAGGGTCATGAAGGTCCAACTCCTGGTGGGTTGGTGGCATCCATTTAAAAAATTATGTCTATCTTCCCAGTTAGAATAAAGCCAATATTGTAAAGGTTATTCTCTCCTTTACATTCTTATGAAGAGAAGGCACTTTGTTTAATTTCAGAAACAAATACTGTTGTCTTCCAAATTCCAATTGCAGTTGCTAAACTTCCCATCTATTTTTATATCTACAAAACTGCTCATACCAGTTGAATTTTTGAGACTATTCCTGTGTACATTGCATGTTTTATTTGTGTATTTGTCATTTACTGTCTCTCAGCCTGGTGTGACGATGTCCTTCTTTTTGTGACTATATGATGGCAAACACTGCAATTCCATGATGCACCAGTGTCAGTAGCATATTGCTGTATGCTAGAAATAACAAAAAACTGAATAAATATACAGCAAAAATTAATAAATAAGTGAAAAAGGGGCTGACTGTATAATTTAATATCTCTGAGGATAATAGGATTTCAAGGTAAGGGCCTCAAATGACTCTAGGCCCTCATTGGGATGTTTTGGTGTAGCTATGATCCAATATAACTAAGCTGTCAAAGCTACTTGAGACTCTGTCTTGCAGGAGTGTGTGCATTTGAATCAGCAGTTCAGGATCATGGAAGTGAAAGGTTTACACCTCACCATTATCCATTTTTTGTGTATAATATGTGTTCTTGCAATCATGAAGACGTATAAACACCTGTTTTGGGGAGCAGGATTGGGATATTCTTTGTTCATAGATTTAATTAGTTATTTTGCTCTTCCCTGCGATTACAGCTCCTGCAGCCCTTTTTACCCCATACACATAAGAGATGAGTAAGAGTTATGTCTGGTTGGATTTCTGTCTCAAATCGTTCTTCATCACAATTTTGGGGGTGTTTTTTGGAGGTGGTGGGGTTTTTTATGAGCCATTAGTCCCTCCAGCAGTTAATCTAACAAAGACTTAATGGTATACAGAAGTTATGGCTTTGGTGGATTTCTGGAGGATGGCTAAGGCAGAGTTCACATTTCATATTCTGAGGGAAATGTAGTGCCGTTCTGCCGCCGTATGCCGTGCGTTTCATTAGCGCTGGAGACAGCAGGAGGCTATTTTGTGGAAATGTTTCTGTCACTGTCAGTAGAAACATGCCCGTCTAGTTGAAATATAGCCTGTGTCTTGCCAGTTCCCTGCTTCTAAGCAATTGCAGTAGGAGGATGTTAATCTTAACCTGTCACAAGCCATTTAAAATCCAAATTTTTATTAAACTTCCAAATGCTTCAGTAATACAAGTATGGGAGACAGGGCTGCGTTCATACGCAAGAGTTGCTGCCCTTCTCAGAGGCAGGAAACACTTTAATTAGTGTTTATAGTGCTTAGTAGTTAGATGTGCTGGAACTCCCAGCCAGGCTCTGCCAAGGGATGTGATCCCTGTAAGGTAGGCAGGAGTCAGCTCAGGAGCAGTGCATTGTGGATCTTGTGTCTGTTTTGCTGACTGTAGACCAGGAATTTATTGCATTCAAGGAAAGTATCTATAGTGTATTTGTTGTAGATATCCATGTCTTTTTGCAGCCACTCTGAACACAGCTGTTCTTACAGTGATGCCAGGATCATTTCTGGGAAGATCTTAATTGCCTGGTGGAAAATAATAGTTTCTTCTGTCCTTGGCTATTCTTTGAAAATATATTTGTGACAGAGGATTTTCCTGTGCTGCTATGTTCCTTTTTAGTTGTTTTATGGGGTTTTTTTTTTGCGGTGCAAGCCTGGGCTGATTGTTACAACCTATGTTTGGTGGATAGGCAGTTGGAAAGATATTTGGAATTAGATACTTTATGTCCTGGTTGACAAGAGAGGGTCTGCATATAGGTGCCTCAGTTCCCTTGATGTTCCACTTGAGAGCGCCTGAGATGTTCATGGATGTGGGTTAAGTCCTTACACTGGACATTGTCCCTGCCTGAGTTGTCTCTTTGGAGGGCCAAAGGAAGATTTTGTTTCCTTCCTTTGCTCAGGTCAACAGAGCAAAGAGCCACAGGGTGCACTCCTGCAAGCATCCCTGGAGTTCTCTGGGAATTTCAGGGCTTTTCCCTTTCTAAGTCAGTAGTACCTGGACGAGGCATTGAGATGATGATGTTCAGCAGATGGATCAAGTGGTGTAACACAAAAATTACCACTTTTCTGCGATGCCTCAGCTGGAGACCTCCTCTCTGAGTCACTACTGCTGTTTACTCATGAGAGAAGAATGAATTTAAGGAGCTGGGATGTTTTACTGCTCCCTGCCAACCAGCATCCAGGCAAGGGAAGCTCATTCCTTGTTGCCAAGAAGGACTTGCTTGCTTCATTCATTGCAAGAGTGTCTTCCTGATGAAAGTGGTGTATCCAGAGAAAATTCAGTATAGGATAGGACTGCAGGAATATTCTAGAGACCCAGCAGCTGGGAAGTTGTACGATTTAACCAAAGGAAGAAGTTAAGAATTAAGATGCTATCACTACTGTGTTTAGTATTTGCTAGAGCCCAGCAGTCAACATAAAGCTGTCCGAACCCAAGACGTTTTTATGCTGTATGTTTTGGGAGTTTTCCACAAGAAGTACAGCAGGCAAGCTGGAAAAGATGTGTCGTGGCACTGAATCTGAAAAGACATTAGAAATGCTTTGCCAAAGTGCTTTTTCTTCACAGCATATCCCTTATGTTATTCCTTATTCCTTGCCTTAGTGAGCATGATGTTCAGGGAAAACATCCCATCTGGATAACATTACCTGTAGGATGTGCAGCTTGCTTGTATCTTCTGGAGGTTAGCTCTAATGTTAAACAAAGGAAGCTGATTAGAAACATCTGTAAAACATTTCCATAGTTCAGATTTTATACAGTGGGTATTGAATTACCTTGCACATGACTGCATGTCTGAACTAAAAATAATAAGGTAAATCTTTCACTTTTATTAAAATTAGTATAATATTAATTTTATAGTTAAACTACATTTAACTGTTTCCCTACTTGGCACTAGAATTTAATGCTGCTGACATCACTATGTATTTTATATGCCACTGAGAAATAATTGTTCATTTATTGATGCAGTGTGCTACAATAAGCACATTTTAGGTGCAGTCAAAATATAAACATTAGATTGAAATACATTTTCTTATGTAAAAGTGTGGCATTTATTGAATGCTAAAGGAGAGACTTGCCAGCTAAATGTGTAATGTTTCTGACCATTAAATATATTATATGAAATAGTTATATAGAATATGTAAAATGATTGTAGTACTGCCCACTAAGGTATTATGTTGATTTATGAATTTGGTTAGAGTCCCTAGTAAATACCAAAATTGCTGATTCTAGGTCAGTATTTATTAGGTTGGTAAATTTTATGGAGAGGAAGGATTTGTGCATCCCAGAACTGACAGAGAAAGGTGTTATTTATGTAGCTAGAGTGAGAATGCAATTGTAATTTCAGAGCTGAGCTGGAAAAGGTTATATACTTTCTTCATATTCTAAATTACTTTCTAAAATAGCTTATAAAGCCATGTGTATAACAATAGTAAATATTATTTAAAGATCTAAGAGTCTAAGGCTCAAGGTTTACAGCTCAATATCATAAGCAGAAAATTCTTACCTTTCCACAGTTCCCTGCAACAGCCTTACTCCAAGGCACATATCAAAACAAGAGAGAGGCAAACATTATTCTCTGGGAAAATATTTTGAAATTCAGCAAGTGTTTTGAAAACTATTATCATTATTGTTTATTGTAAGTGTTCTAAGATTGTGAAAATGAAGTGTTGCTCATAAATACCACTCAGGCTGAATGGCCAAGGGCAGTTCTCATCTCTAACACGCAGACTCCTACCCAAAGCAGTTTCATCCAGTTTGAGTACTTGCTTTTATGATGTTTTTACCCAAGTTCATAAAAACTGCAAGTGGAACGAACACTATGGTGTGTATATGCAGTTATTTTTATTCAAGGAGACTGGATCAGCACAAAAACATTTTTTAGAGCAACATAACATGAACAGTTTCCGTTTCATCGATTAGTGCCCTTATCCATCCTGAGAGGTGTCTTGTATCTTATCTGCGTGCTGAAAAGGCAATGAGGTGTTTTATCTTTTGAAAAATAAAAAGACGTGTTGTGCCGTGGTAGTGAAATTTGCAGTTTATCTCACTATCCCGCTTGGGAATGTATGTTTCAGCACTGATAATGTGGCTCATTAAATAACTGAGAACAAATAAAGCTCTATTTTAAATGGATCTTAAGACAAAATGTCTTGTGATCATTTCTTTTGCTCACTGAAAGCTTAATGTTTTTGCCTGTGTTGTTGCACGAGGAGTTTGGAGTTGACTGATCTCGTAGCCTGAGAGGAAGCAAGGCTGCAGCTGCACATCCCCAGGTCCTGCCCATCCCATTCTGTGCTTAAGCACTAGATCCCTCCATTAGCTTGGTTTACCTGGTCTCACAATTTTGGAAGGTTACTGAAACACTAACAGAAGTGTAAGCAGATACTTATTTTTAAAAAATACAGTTGGCAAAGTTGTGATCAGATAGTTATTGCATCTTAGGATTGAAATTGTCTCACGTTCGTGTCCTGTGAAGGCTTCAAAGGAAAGGCTTTGGGGATAGGTGAGGAAAAGCAATTTTCACAGTGTTTGGAACGGTATGAGTTCACCAAGTGTATGTCTCTGCTGTGTAAATGATATTCCTCATCACATGCTATACTGGGTGATTACTTCAATTGGCAAAACCTTTTTATGGCCAAAACCAGCAGCCTGGGGCTCCTGTCTCTTTATCACCAACTGTACTCTATGAAGTACAAAGCTGCAAAGTTTACTTGACAGTTTGAAGCCAGAGTAATTTACTTGTCTGAGACCTTAATGCAGCTCCTTGCAGTCCATCATCGCCGCTTGAACAGGAGGGATGTGCTTTAAAGCAGGAATCGGAGCCGTTTGCCAGATGGGGCTCCAAACCAAATTCAAGATGAAGAATTGCTGTTGCTGGGTTTGCTTACTTTGTAATTGCAATGCATTGAGGATACTGGAGGAACTGTTTAAGAATGTTGGAACACCTGCGTATGGCACAGCACCTTTATTTTAACAACCCTATAGGTGCTCATGCAGCAAATTATCACCCCAATGCATTCCCTTCATTTTGAGTTGAGTCTTTGCCAAAAAAAAGACTTAGCTGATAGAAAGCTGGCTGAGGCACAATTGATTTTGGATTAGAACCCTGAATTTAACAGCATGGGTCAATGGATGCTTTTTTAATTTTTTTTTTTTTTCTTTAAAGATGCCATAGTCACAAACCTGTTAAAACTGAATTAATTTAAGTTCAGATTTTGTTTATCGGATCTTTTGGAACTGGACTGGGTTATGTCCATGATGATTTGAAAATTTCTGTACTCATTGTCAGGCTGGAAATAATATTAAAATAGTAATGTCTTTTTTTCTGTACATGACTTTCATATAATGCTTTAGCTGTGGAGGGCTTGTCTTATTTCTTTATCCATGAGGCGTTTTTATCTGTTTCTTCCTGAACTGTATAGCAGCCATATTACAGATAAATCCAACTGGATAGTCTGGAGTCATTGCTCTATCTGTTTTTCAAAGAAAGCATCACTTATAAATCATGACTGCTAATTAAAATGAATAATGCTTTTAATTAAAAATAAAATCTGTGCGGGCCCCAACAGAGTAAAGATATTACACTTATGCCATGCTTCATTTTCACTGTAAGGTTTTTTTTTTTTCACCTTTTTTTCCTCTGTCATGAAATTCCCCATTATGTTAACCCTCCTTGCCATTATTCCTGTTCATTATTTCTGGTTTGATTGACAGTCTGATCTCTCAAGATGCTTGACTGAGTGTTGGCTGATGAAAAGACTTTGGTTTTGTCTCAAAACACTGCATTAAAATTCTCAGATTTTAAGTTCTTAAGGTAGGATTTTTTTCTTTGTTTTTCCTTGGAAGGTCTGTATCTTTGGAACAAATGAATTCTTATAAAAGAACCACCAGCAAAATTATTTGAGCTATAATGGAGGGTGGAGGCAATTCGCCTGCCTATTGAAGTGCATCTTTCATCATCAGAACAATAGCTGGTTCTTTTCCCTTGTCAACTGACCATCTTTTTTCCTTCCATTAATTAGCTTAAGTCTTGAACAATTCATCCTTGGCCTTCCACTGCCTGTTCTGATAATCCCTCAGGATACTCAGGATAGGATGACAAATCCCAAGAAAAGACGTTCTGATTGTTTGTTGCTCGGCTGATGGGAAGGTGCTGTGTCTCCTGCGTGTGGAGACAGAACCAATTTCCTGAGGTTTGCACTGGGTTTTGTGATTTATTGATTGTGTAAGTGCACGAGTTACCCAGTGCCTCTGGGCTGCGTTTTACTTCGGAGAGGAACGTTTCTGTGTCTTTAAATCCATAAATAAAATCTAGATAAGTGCTAATTGGTAAGCATCCATGTAGGAAGAGACACCTAACAGGTTTCTCCCACCAGTCTTGTCACTCATGTGGCTGCTCGGGGGGCAGAAGGGAAGGCATTGAGAAGGTAAGTAAAAAACCTCATTCCCTTTTCATTTCATACGCCCAATGCTACACAGAGCTGCCAGGGAGAGCATGTAGGAGAAGAAGTTGTAGGGAATATTGTCTTCGACTTCCAGCCCTCTGGCTGCTGCAGATGGAAACTTTGTAGATTTTGCTTCTGAATTCCAAACAATTATCCTTTGGCATGCGCAAATACTATTTTTTCATAAGGCCAATCAACCACATCTGGTGGCTGATTTTTCTCAGGTATTGCAAAACCCTTTTTATGAGTGCAACATTTTATCCAGCAGAATAAAGATGTTTATAATTCTTCAAAAATGAATACAAAGGTTTTTAATATTTACCAAAAATATTTTTTTTTCACTTAAACTATACTAGTAAACTACTAAGCTATTTCTGCTGCATTTTATCTCAAGTTTTTTAAAGGGATCAGAATTATAGAAAGGAAATCAGACTTACTCTTAACTGCAGACATCCTTACCTCCGTAGCCTGTAATTTTAACAGATGATCCTTTTTGAAACGTCAGTTCAATGATTCATCATTCCCATCTCTGTGACTAGAGGTGGTGAAGATCTTGAGAAAATAAAATTGAAGGTGGCAGTTATTTCTAATAACCCAAGGAAGGTTTTGAGAACTTTCCAACCCATGCTGGTAAATGGAGGGATTTGGGATGTGTGCCTATGAGTGTCATTTATTTCTGAGTACCAGATTTGCTGAATGTGCATTTGATGACTCTTGGTGGGGAAAGACAATGCAGAAAAAACTTCAGATGTGACTGAATGTGGGCATTGCCTTAGCACTGAAAACGTATGCCCTGCTTTATGAATCTTATCAAATATTGCATTGCCTGTGGTATCTGTGTGTCTTGAACTGTGGCGATGTTTATTTTTGACTAAACTGACTGTAGGTAAATTATTTCTTTTCTGTGAATAACCTAAGAGAAGTTAATTAATGTTGTTTCCACTGTCACTTAGTGACTATCAGGCCTGAATATTATAAGGTTTCCAGAACAATAATTGTTATAAAGCTTGAAAAGAGATCTTTCCTATATTTGAATGACACTAAAATATTTTGAAGTTTTCTTTGAAATACAGAAGGAAACATCCTCTACACCAGGTTTCAGTGCTCTGTGTAGCTGCCTGGAGTACCCAGGAGGTTGATACTTAAGTTCCTGCCCACATCAGGCAAGGGAAATTAACTCCAGCTTTCGCTCGCCTAGATGAGATCCATAAAACCTAATTCACTTTTGGGTTTTTTTGCCTCTGTGAATAGTTTCACTTTTTTGTGAAGAATTAAGTGTCTATTGGCCGGCCATGTATGATATGCTTAAGAAAAAAAAGCTTTTCCTGGAAAAAAAAAAAAAAAAAAGTAAAAAAAATATACTGTTACAAAGAGAAGTCCTTCAAAAAAAGAGTGAGAAAGACTTCCCATGCTTCAAAGTCAGGTTTTGGCATTCAGTAGTGATGGCTGGTGTCAATCTCTGATATGTATTTCCTCTAAAATAGTTTTGGAGAATGGATATTTTCAAAAGAAAATGCATTTTGTCAGAAAATTGGTAGCTTATTCAACTTACGTTACATGTGGCCTTTCTGCTTCAATGTGGTACTTGTGCATCTTCATGGCAAAGCTCTTGGTTGTTGCGATTTTCCAGAGCATCACAAGCCCAGCTCTGGACAGGCACTGGTGTGATACACGTGCTTATCCATGGTGCTCCCATTCTGTATAAATTCATCAAAGCCTTGCATTTGGCTTTACATTCCTTCTTACTGACATGCCCTGGAGAGAGATATCTCTTTGTAGATAATTCTGAATTGAAGGTCATAGAAGCAAAGAATATCCTGAGTTGGAAGGGACCCACAAAGATCATCGAGTCCAACTCCTTGCCTGGCACAGGACAACTGGAACAATTTCACCATGTGCCTGAGAGCATTGTCCAAACGCTTCTTGAACTCTGCCAGGCTTGATGCTGTCATCACTTATCTGGGGAACCTGTTCCAGTGCCTGACCACCCTCTGGGTGAAGAACCTTTTCCTGATATCCAGCCTAAACCTCCCCTGACTCAGTTCCGGCTGTTTCCTCGAGTTCTATCACTGGTCACCACATCCTCTTCCCCTCATGACAATGTTGAAGACCACAGTGAAGTCTCCCCTCAGTCTCCTCTTCTCCAGACTGAACAAACCAAATCACCTCAGCTGCCCTTCATAAGGCTTCGCTTCCAGACTCTTCACCATCTCCATGTTCCTCCTTTGGATGCTCTTTAATAGCTTTGCATCCTTCTTTTATTGTGGCACCCAAAACTGCACAGGACTCCAGGTGAGGCCACAAAGATGAATGAGAAGAGAATTGGTCATGCTAAAGCATTAGGAAGATGTCCACTTCTCCTGAATGGATTTGAGATGGAGGTGCTTAAACCCACTCACTGTGAGTTTAAAAGAGTTAAGCATTATTTTACTGAAGAAATACTGCTGTTTCTCTAATAGAACCCACTTTCATTTATGCATCTCTGTGACTGGTCGTTTAACGCTCAAAATTCAATGAATGCTGTGCGAGCTTTTCCTATTTTCTTGCCTTATTCTTTCCACCATTGGGCAAGAATGGAATATGTCATTTTTCCAGAGTGCCATATTTCACACTTCAGTTTCATTTGGCTGATAATGATTTGTTAAGCAAATAAAAGTATGTAGAGCACAGGCTGGGTCTCACACATAAAGTGTTCAGGCACTTCAGCAGTTCCTTTAAAGTCCCACTCCAGCCTTATAAAAGCTGCAGGTGCAAAACAGTTTGCCTCTGTACTACTTGAACAGAAGATAAAGGTAATGTGGAACTTTATACTCAGTACAACTCTTTGACAAGTGTAACGTTGTAAAAAGGGGGCTGGCTTGGTGATTTCTGTCAGAAATACAGGTCCTCATGAATGGGCTTACTCTTACCCCATGAACTGTTAAAGAGAAAGGACAACTGACTGTGGAGTGCATCAAGTCTGGGACAAATACTATGCATTAGAAATGGAAAACATGGCTCTCCTTGCATTTGGAGCAAAGAACTATTTTTGAGGCTCTTTTGATCGCCAGTCCTCTAACTATGAAGTGATTCTTCTCACAGTGGTTACATCATTTTTAAATCTTACTTTAAAGTGAAGGGGTTTTTTTTCAACCCAAGGAGAAGCACCATATTCTTCTAATCTTCCTCTCCCTCCACTATGTAATTCAATGTATCTTTCAACAGAATTTTGTGACTTTCTTTGGACATCCCACAAATTTCTGTTCTTACCCTGTTTCCTTTTCATCAGTGGGTTTTCAAGCCTCATCTGCTTTCAAGGATTCAGTATCATCTTAGCACTGGTGTTTTGAATATTTCTCTCTCCAGTCTCGACTCGTCTGTGTTTACTCAGGACTGCATTTTGGCATGTTTCCTTTTTATCCACTGAAATTCAGGAAGGGCTAAACCAAGCTCCTTATCTTTTCCCCCTTAATCTGAGAGTTGCTTAAAGCCCTAATGTTCCCTGAGACCTTCTGCCCATTTTTTCTCTATATCTTCCTTTTGTGCCATGCCCAAACCATGCTGATTTTTACAGTCACAGAATCATTAAGGTTGAAAAAGCTCTCCAAGGTCATCAAGTCCAACTGTTAACCCAGCACTGCCCAGTCCACCACTACACTATGTCCCTAAGTGCCACAGCCACTTGTCTTTGAATACTTCAGGGAGGTGATTCCACCACTTCTCTGGGCAGGTTCCCCTTTATATGTTTAGAGTAGGATTTAAACCTTTTGAAGTTCAATGAGAATATTAGTGTTGTGATCAAAATTGCACTTTCAGCTCAACAGTATTTAATATTTAGTCTGCAAGTGTTTTCTAACCTCTTGACAAAAATCGGGAAAACAGGAAAAAGTAAAATGGTAGAAAACCCCTTTTTAACTTGGATTAATTAATTATCTTATTTCTAGCTTCATGTAACATTTAGTAGATATTTGTGATGATTTTCACTGAAGATTGACTTTTTTCAAAAATCATTGTTTGAGTGCATAAATACCCCCAGGCTTATGCCTTTTGAAATAAGAAATTTATTTTTGTCTTGGCAACTTGAAAATGACCAAGTACATTTTTTTCACATATTCAAACGAGAATGTTTTTCTTAAGTGAAATGGGGCACAGAACATGGCAAAAGAAAGACTAATTACAGATAAACAATAGTAAGTGAGAAAGGGATTTATAGTAAAATATGCTTTTAAAAACTTAGCAGTACATTTTGAAAAGTAAAGAGTTTTAGAATGTTAAAAAACCCCATCTTGATAGGACATTCAAATTCAGCTGTCACAAATCCCATCACACATTGCTGTGTTTTTTCTCTAAAAAGCAGGAGTATGAAAAGAATATATTTTGTATATTGAAAAGAGATCGTGATTACTAGCCAGCATTGGTGTTACTGGAAGAGATGTGTGGAGGAAATACTAAAAAATGTTAAGAATGTTTTAAAACACAGGTGAACTTTGGAAAATTAGTATTTCTGCTTTGTGAAACCTTTGTGTTAGGAACCTGAAGAGCAAGAAGTGCGACTTAGGCTTGGTAATTTGTGCTGTGCTCATCTGCTCCTGAGCCCAGGCTGCCACTGATGTTCAAGCTGTGGATGGGGCATTTTGTGAGGTGGATGGCAGCTAAAGATCCAGTGCTGATGTAAATTAGTACTTTAGATCAGGTTTGAATCCCAGTGGTGGAAGGAAAGTGCACCACTCAGTTTTCCCTAATCTTGCTCATTGCTGAAACAGCCATTGATGTGGGAGGTGGGAACATGGGTAGGAAAGAAAAGAGGATACATAAAAATAGTTTGAAGGGGAAGTACTGAGATTCCCTATTCCCTCATGGAAGTGAACACTGTTTAGATTATTTTCCATGACAGAGAGCTGAACTGTGGCACATTATTATTCTAGTTCAGATGGGTAGTGAGAATGGCACACTTGAAATTACAACATATAATTATAAAATAGCCATTGCAGCACACTGCTGGCTACACCATTATTACAAAAAGTGAACTTGCACTAAAGCATAACTTCTCAGAAATAACACTTCTGTAAAATAATGGGCCAGAAAATAAATACAAAATGGAGTGCCAGGACAGGAAATCACTTCAGTCTTTAGCTCTGCTGAGACCAAGAAGATTCACTTTGTACTCAGTATGAGTGAGTTCAAATGTTTTGCTCTTGCTGGTTTGTAGGAAGCTCCTTCTGATCTAACTATAAAGCCAAAAATGAAAGTAATATTTCTAGACTTACTTTAATACTCGGCCTTCACTGACTGGAAGCAGGAGTAAAGGGATATTTTGAGAAGGAACACATTTCTTTTCTAGGACTCATGTACACATAATTGTATTGCAGCCAGAAATGCCATAGTATGCACTCAATTGATAATACACTATTAGTAGAATCTACTTACTAATATTTAGGTGTGGAATTTGTCACTTTCCATCTAAGATAATATTACTAATACGATCAGATGCACTGCTTTAGTCTGTAGGATGATAGAATACAACACTATTTCTACTTAAAAATTATTTCATTGTAAGAGGCTATTCACAAAAGTCCATTGATCTTTTAAGCATACAAATCCACTGAAATTAAGCCATATTTTCAAACTAGAGACTATTTCACCCCGTGTCTGGATATAATGTATTTCAAAATAATTTCCCATTACTGCTACAGCACTCAAATTCGTGTTTGGCCAAATCTATCAAAAGATCCTTTAGCCTTCCTTTGACTTTGTTTAATAAAGTCTTCCAGGGGATAAATGCAAATTCACTAAGCATCCTGATGTGCATCTTACACCAGTATCATGATGGATGATGCATCTCCTGGAGCCACAGGATGTGAATTCTCTTGTTGATTTTGTTTACATTGACTGTGAAAGCTTGAACTTCTAAACTGACTGAAGGCTGAAGAAATGGGGATCACCCAGATGCATTTTCTGTGCATTGTGAGATATGTATGGGAAATCAGCACAGTAAATTATCTTTTTATATCTGGTTTCTGACATTACATGTCATTTAACAGAACAAAATCAGTGCTCATCAACTGATTATACATTAAATATCACTGAAATTGCCATAGGACAACCAAAGATAGACATCACAGAGTGCTTTATAGAATTATTTGCACAGATTGCCATTGTAATGATTAGATTGCAGATGATTGGAGGGACATATCAAAAATAAAGTTTGTCCCTGACATTGGCAAGTTGTGTGTAAAGTTACAAGTATTCCCCATTGGGTCATGCTCAAGACAGGGTCAAATAGTGAAGTGATGACCTAGAATCAGTAAAATGTAAAGTGACCGTAGATTAATTCATTTTTTATTTTTGTGTCTCAGGTATTAAATTAGAAAAATGGGGATAATGTTCCTTGGAAAGTATTCCCAGACTATTAAAAAGGCCACTGCAATATATACTTTTTGTGGTGTTGTCTGTTTACAACCTGAAATTTGTCCTGTTGTGGGGACCTCTCTCTCAGTTCCATTGTCTTTGCCACCAGTTTCACTGCAAGCATCTCTAAAAAGGAGAAACACTCTCTATGGTGCTGCCATCTCATGAGACATCTTCTCTTTCATTCATTAGCTGATTCATTACAGTTTATTACATCTGTAAGTTATAAAGGGAAATCTATCTAAAGAGAATGTAAAAACTCCAACAGCCTTAAGTTTATTAACAATAGTAACTTGACTCTAAATCACTGTGTACATGAATCCATTAAAAAGGCCTTGATTCTGTAGCTATTCTGTAAAACCTTGCATTAGGTCTTTAGGATTTAGGTTATGGGGTTTTCAGAAGGCAAATCTTAAGTAGATGAAATTCTGAAGTTAACTGTGAGGCACGAGCTCAACCACTCTGCATTTTATTGTTGGTTGCAGCATGTGGTGCGTAGCCAGCACAGACATACTCACATCTGTAACAAATAACCTTTTTTTTTTTTTTCTAAGTGAAGCTCAAACGCATATTAGCACAGCCTATTTATCTGAATGAACCAAGGCTGCAAATAATTAAGGAATCTACTCTGGGAATACTTACACCATCATGGAAGCTGATTTTCATTCAAGTTGTATCGAAAGAAACCCCAATAACCTTGCTCAACTCATTTTACACCCAACTGCCATTCTCAGCCTCGATGACTTGCTATGACTAAGCCTGTTATTTTTATGCATTTATTTTTTCTTACTGAAGGAGTCACCAAATTTCATCCTGTCCTACCTCTTGTTCAGTTCACAGTGGGATGGCTGGGGTAAAGGAACAAACCTTCTTTATTTAGCTCCTTATTAACAGTGCCATTGCAGGCTTTTCCTCCTGATAGATACTGGGAGTATTGATGATTGTAGCACCAGTTCAAAGATATAGTTAGGTTGCTCTCACCTCCACCTGTGTTCTTTGTCTCTTGCAGAGCCCTCAGGTCCCGACTTTCTGCACTTTCACTTTGTTGACACATTAGTTTTTGTAAGAATTTTAATTTTGGTGTAGCAGTAGATAGAGAACCCTATTCCAAATGGAGGAGAGGATGTCTGTTGGGCTGGAACCGTAGAAACAGAAGTAATTTTCTCTACTTAAAAACTCTGCAAGAATATACAAAACTCAGTCAGGCCCCTGGAGGTATCTGATCCAACCCACTCAAAGGAGAACTATCACCAGTACAGGATCTGCTCAGCCATGGCCTCGTCCAGCTCATGCTTTGGAAGCTCCACCGAAAAATTTTTTCAGAGCCTCTCCTGTTTACCTGTTGCAGAGCTGCTCTGTCCCCCCATGAGAAAAGTTTTCCTAACATCCTCCTCGATCCTTCCAAATCACAGTTTGTGGCTGTCATCCTTCATTAAATCATCTTACACTAAGAAGAATTTGGATCCATCATCTTTCTAATTGCTCTTCAGTTATTTGTAGGTAGCAGCCTGTAATTATTTGATCCCTTCAGCTTCCCCAAACTTAGCTGATTTATTTGAATATTAATACCAGCAGACATTGTTGTGTTTACAGCTCATTCACATCTGAGATATCTGGTGCTGATGACTGGAGTGCATTAAAATCTTTGAGTTTTACTTCCATTCAGTACAGTAGAAATAATTTTGTCCAATATATCTCTTCCTTGGGTTGTCCTACCTTTGCTCCCATGCTCAAAACCTCAGCTCTTCTCAGTGCTCGGTGAAAATTATTCTCCTGTTTTAGAACCATGTTTAGCTTTTCCATCTCTATTTCCTTCAGCACAGATTATCTTTCTTTATACTGGTTTATGTCTGAAGCCTCCTTTGCTTTGCATTTTAATTTGACTTGCAAACCTAATTAAGCCTTACTTTTGGCAGTCCTTTATTCCTATACTTCTTGACTTCTCGTAGTGTGGCTTTCTTGCGTGCTACATATCCTTTTCCTTCTCAAAAAGCCACTGATTGAAAAGTGACTTGTTATGAGTAGAAGAATTTACTTTTCTAGTATTCCAGGTGCAGGTTTCGAACTGCGTAGTAGTTACTGCATTGACATTGTTTATGCTACTGTCTCTTAGCTTTATATTAAAATGACTGATACTGTTTGTAAAGCTTTATGGAGGTTTGCAGGTTTTTAGTTTAAATGTTTAGTTAGTTTTTGGTTTAAACGTCACTGAGAATTATGGTTCTATATGATATAAGACTGGACCACTTACTCTAAATTAGAAGAGAAATGTATCGGGCACAGTTTTTATGGTTTGCATGTCTGCTAAATCACCTCTGCATTTCACAGCTTTAGGTTCTGGGAAATATTTATAGTTTTTGCTTAGGAGTGCATACAAGTTTAGATACAATAAACTCTGAAGTTAAGCTCAGTAGAAGTTTGGTTGGTTTGGATTTTTTTTAATATCTATTTCTGCATTATATTGCAGCTGTTTCCTATTGCACAAGAGGAGAATCTTTAGCATTGAAGGAGTGCTGCTAATCGGATGGGGAGAGAGGCAAAGGAAGGCACATATCTTTGCCTATGTGCAGGGTGTGGTTCTGTGCCTCTCTTGGCCTGTTTGTAAAGTGGATGTAGAACAGATATCACTGTCATGTGAATATGTGAAATTCATGTAGGTAACTTACTTTTTCCACAGTAAAGGAGCCAGCTTTGACAGCAACCCAAAAAGGGAGCTAACGGTATTAATGGACCACTTTGTCCTGATAATTGTTAGAAATCTTATCCCCTACTTTCTTGACCTGTTAAATCTCCTCAATAATCAGTGTTCCTTCTAAAGTTTTACCCAGCCTTCACCTTTTCTGTGCTACATCTTGATCAAAACTCTACATTTCCCTTTAGATCACTCCTTCCTCATGTCCTTTAGAGAATCATCATCCACTCTGTCATTGTGAGAACAGAGATTTCTTTCCATCTTTGTGACACTTGTATTGGTTTCACTCACACTTGTTTTAACCCTTTTTTGGTAAACATAGTTAACAGCTTGTGACTAATATTGGAGTTCACTTTCTTATAAATGCATGAGGGAAATGGAATTATCCTATTGTTTTTCAAGAATGAAGGTACTTTTCAATTTATTTTTCATGTGTTTTGGTGGTTTTTTGTTTTGTGGCTTTTTTTGTTTGTTGCACTTTACCCCTTCTATAGTCTTCCCTCTATTTCCATAAACACTTCAGAGAATATCTCTAATAATTAGATAAAAATATGCTTTTTTCACCCCCTTTAAACTGTGCACTTATGCAGAAACATAAAGATCTCTTCTTATAGAAATCTGTGTTGCAGGTTTTTTTTAGGAGCTAAACAATCAGAATCCTGGTGGTTGTGCTAAGGCTCAGCCTTTACCATGGGCAGAATCACAAAATCAAGATGTTTCTTTCCATCCTTGCTTTTCTGCCCTCAGGCCCTCCTCTTGAAGATTTCAGTGATGTTTCTGTTTCTCTTGACCTGTAGTGCTGGCACTTTCCTTTGTGCCTCCCAAGGGACCAAGATAAAGGCTGGAAACACTAATTTTCCTCCTCCCCACTGGCATCACTGGTACTGTCTTCTGCCTCCTCTGGCACCAGTAATGGATATCCTGGCTTTGTGCTCAGCCTTCGTAACTTAGCACATGAGCAGTTTCAGTGGAGCTGCATTTAATTACAAGATTGTACAGTTGGATTCCCGAAGGAGAGTCCTCCTCAGGGCAGGGGAAATTATTTGTCTTCTCTGCTTGGACCTGTTGCCAGGTTCCAGAGGTTTTTTACAAAATACCAAGTACTTCCGTCCCTTGACATGAATCTCTGCTTCCTCTATTTTATCAGAATCCTGGCTCAGTCAGCTGGTAGTGGTTTGGATTGACTGGACTGACTGTCTGCCAAAGCCTTTCCAGTTCGTACCCAGTTAGAGAATGTGCAAGCTTAAATTATGAAGCATTGATAGGTAAAATATTCAAAAATTCACTGAATGTGACCAAATATCTCCATAGCCAGTTCAAGTCTGATGGTGGCCAATAACCTGAGTTTCAAGAGAAGAATAAGAAATACACACAATGTTCAATGACGTTCATGGCCTATTTTCATATTTCCCTTTCATTCAACAGGTAAAATCCAGATGACTTCTACCCATTAGGAACAAGTAACCTCCTAAATTTGCCACTGAAGATTAAAGATCTTTAAATAAAACAGGAGTCATGGGGTTCTGTAATAGTCCACATGACTAAAAGGGCTTTTTTTATGACCACTTCCGTAGACTGTTAGAAGTTTGGAAGTAGACCACAGACCAAATACAAGGAGGACACCATGAAAGTCTTTGATCTAGAAAATTTTTGCGAACAGATTTTTCTCTCTTGTTTCCTTTATCCATCTCAAAACCTCTGTGCATCTTTCCCTAAAAACTGTCGTGTTTTATGCTCATCCCTTCCATGCCATCCATCCTGCACTTTTGAGAAGTCAACCCAGTCTCTGAACCAGGAAATCGGTCTCTGCTGCCTCCAGGATAACTTTTTTAAAGAAATGTCTTTCTCCCGTACCACCCTTAGGCTTAGGAGGAGCTTTTCTGAACAACTTCAAAGATACTTTCCATTGTTTTTCAAATTATTTGTGAAATGCCCTCATATTTTAGTATATTCTAATGTTGAGAAAAGATAGTATTTCTATGGAAGGTAATTTCAGAGCATCTCCACCCAAGTCAAAGTGAATTTAAATTATATGCAAGATCACAGAATTTGCACATTCATATCCCAGTTGTGGGCTCTTCATCAGTTGCCAGGTTATCTATTCCCAGATTTTGGAATTCAGTCTATCTGTTCATTAGAGTTTAAAGCCCTCCCAAATTTTTATGTCAAGAACATACTTAAGAAATAAAATGCTTTAACTGTTCCAACAGTTGAATTCAATTTGAAGGATCTAGTAAACATTATGAAGAACAGCTAAGGGAAATCCCACATGGCTAATAAAGTTTTGGTAGTAATAGGAGATAAATGTTGAAGTTTTCATAATAGATTATCTAAATATCTCCAATGCAAAGCATTAAACAAAGCAGGCCCAGAAGCTATTGTATAGTTTTTAAACTATCTTCAGAATCTGAATAAATGTAATAATTTTCCAACTATTGATGTTCTGGCAGAAATGTTGCTACTTTTCCTCTGTATTGTTATCACAATTTCTGTTCAGACTTTCAGAGTACATTTTATTTGTTTTTTATGTTAGCAAGATCTTTCTACCTCCCAGTAGTTTGATTTTAACCATTTTCACATTTTCATTAAAACTGTCTTTTAGTAAGAGGAAGTGTAGTCATTTATCCTTACAGGGATGTTGTGAC
Source organism: Eulacestoma nigropectus (assembly GCA_013397775.1). NCBI lineage: Eukaryota > Metazoa > Chordata > Aves > Passeriformes > Eulacestoma > Eulacestoma nigropectus. The sequence goes on from VZTE01002905.1 coordinate 1,221,968, forward strand.
TCAAACACTCCCTTCCCTTCCTGTTGCTTGATCCAATGTAATTAAATAATAGATTTCATTTCATAACTTTGCAGTAGCAATAAAGAGGAAATTATGTTCAGAAGGCATGTTTATTTTTTTTCCCCAGCCTCTTCATGGCTTAAAAGTGATTCTTTCTCTTCGTGTTAAAGTAATGTGAAACAGCCTTTTCAAACTTATGTCCTTGGGAAATGAATGTTAATTAAAGAATGAACATTAAATAGGAGTTAGGAAATCAGGGCCTTTTTCAGACACAAGTATCTGTTGTTCAGATTTTACATTTATGCTCCTTCATGGTGCTTTCTCTCTCTGAGCAAAGCTCCCTCCTTTTTGCTTGCTTTGATTTTCCCAAGACAAAATCTGTCATATCCATGCTATTACCCGTACAATTTACCTTGTTTGTTTTTTTTTTTTTTTAAGCTCTGAGAATTATAATTCATACCAATAAGTAAGAAAATACAGCAAAGCAACACATACTTAGAAAAATTTGGACTTCCTTTCCTCGTTTTTACGTGAAAGTGGGTACGCCTTGGACTGGGACTATTGTTTTCCCTCTATTTTTTTCCTTTATGTTGGATTAGAAGATTCTTGGAAGAAAGTACTTTAAGATTTAGGATTTTGGAACCATTTTGAAATGTCCTGGAAAGACGTTTCTTGATACAAGAGAAAAAAATTCATAGAACTGCCTGTATTGAGGTGCGTTCTGATTATACCTCATCCTCATTACCATTAAAGATTATAGGACAGGATGAGCCTTGCTCCTGTGTCATAATGTACACTGCATATCTTGTGGTTGAAAAAGTATTAAAACTAAATGGTTTTGACTTTTTTTTCTACTGATAATTTGGATGCATCTTGCACGGTGAGACTTGAGTATCAAAATTCTACAGGCAGTATAATGTACCTGAAGCCAAGACACCTGTGTGGTCTCTCTGGCATCCAAAATCATTTAAACCCATAGTCCTCTACATCTCTTGTGTGTCTCACTGTTTAATCTGAGAGATCCTACAGCATTTACTTGTAGTCCTTATCCAGACTGAGAAGCTCCCACTTGGTTGGCGTGTGTACTTGAGCAGATGAGAATAAAAAAGTATGAAGAAAGACCAATGTGAATAATTTCGGGTAAAGTCTTTTAACATTCAAAGTCATAACCAGCATGGTATTTCCTAGCATGACCATGACGGCATATCTCTCCAGGGCTGTGAAAATTTCTAGAGCTTAGAGAAGAACTATTATTTTTGTATTTTGTATTTTTGATGTTTGTATTTTTGTTTGAACCTGAATCCTTTTTTTTCTCCTTTTGTCTCCAACTCTAAATCTTCAAAGCAGTGTCTTGCTTATGTTCTGAGATCTGGTTTTTTAAATTGCTGCATTGCACCACAGAGCAGAGCTTGGTCCCTGCTCTGAGCCCTCCCTGCAGACAGCGACACACAGGGATGAGGGTCCCTCTCAGCTGTGTCTCCCCTCAAGGCTGAACAGCCCAACTCCCTCAGCCTTTTCTTGTCAGGGAGATGCTCCAGGCCCTCCATTGTCTTTGTCACCTGGCGCTGGCTCTGCTCCAGGAGCTCCATGTGTCTCCTGTCCTGAGGAGCCCGACAGGAGCTCCTGAGAACTGGATAAAGCACTTCAGATGCTCCTCACCAGGGCTGGGCAGAGGGTTACGAACACTGTCCTGACCTGATAGGAGTGCTCTTCCTGATGCCCCCAGGACACCATTGGCCTTGGCCACAGTTTGTTGTCCCCCAGGACCCCCAGGTCCTTCTGTGCAGAGCTGCTTTCCAGAGGGTCAGTCCCAGCCTGTACCACTTCCAGGGGTTTTTCCTCCTTCCTGCATTTGCTTTTGTTGAATTTCAGACAGTTTTTCTCTGCCCATCTCTCCAGCCTGTCAAGGTCCCCTGTATTCAGAGCACTAATGGTTGCCAGCTCTTCATAGCAATACTTCATTACCCTGAGGCTTCCTCTAAAAGCGCTTTATCTCTGGGCTTGGAGTGGGTAAATACATGTCTTATTTTCCCTGTGTCAAACAGTGACACCTGATTCCAATTTGCTGTCATATGGAAAGGAAGAGTATTTATTTAGTGTTCTGGTGAAACTAATATAAGGCAATGATTATTTTCCTGTGTGAGCAATGTAAGGATACATGATTTAAACAAATGGTGCTCTCAACAGCAATGGGAGAAAGGAACCTGTTTATATTAGATGGTCTCTCAATCAACAGAGAACAGGGTTTTTTCTGCTTGCAGCTTTGGAAGCTGTGTAAGAATAATCCTGAGTGGTGGTTTCTTCTGGGATTTGAAACCAAAGGACAGGAAGCTGGGGAATAATGTAAACCTCTGCTGGTTTGCATGCCACAGTAATATTAGAGAAAGAAAAGAAATAAAAATAGTTGATGGATAGGAAATAAATCTGAGTTCATAAATGAAATATTCAAAAATAGTATTATCTTCAGTTCTTAAGAAAAGTAAATTCTAATTGATTTTTTCTTTACTGAAGGAAATGTGAATGCATTTATTGATAAAAATTTTTCATGTTCTTCTTTTTAAAGGCAACATTTAGTATGATAAAGGCATTCAAAGATGTAACTTAGATGGAAATAGTACTTATTGTTGAGATTCTCCACTTGTAATATCTATAGTGATACTGCTGTGAATATGAAAGAGCCCCTTGGGAATTTTTCAGTCCAAATCTACTTAGTTTTATTTTAATTTGGACTTGATGACCTTTAAAGATCCCTTCCAGCTCTAATTATTCAATGACTCTGCAATAAATTCCTTCAAAACTTTGTAATTTATATAGTTTAGATACAGGAAAATTTTATGCCTGTAATTTGCCATGGAATAGCACCATTTATCTCAGCATTTAGAATATCCTAGCAATCCTAGAATGGGGACAGTAAATGACAAAGGACATCTACATTCATCTTCCAAAGTGGGGAAATCTGTTTGCAGAGGTTGGGGGGCTTTTGGCTGTGAGAATTTTTCAGTTTCAGGTTGGCCAATGAATCTTTCATGTCTGTAAAGTTCACACTTCACAAAGCTTTTTTTCACAGTCTCTTGCTTGTTCTAAAGAACACTACTCCATCATTGCCACTTGAATGATATTTTCAAGCTTATTTTTCCTCCCTTGTAATAATAATAGGTGCAGTAGAAGTTTCCAAGTTTGTTTTCTTGCCTGCTGTTACCACCAGCAGTGGGGGAGAATATCAGCAGTGGCCATCTCCAGTGATACACCAAATCTTGAATTAACACCTATGTAGCCAGTGAATAATTTGACCACATTAAAACTGAGTTCAGTGAGTCTGAACTTTCAGTGAGTCTGAATACTATTCTGTACCTAGAGACTTTATGGTTTTAACGTTGTTGGTATAAATTAACTTAGTTTGGTCAGTGTTACCTGCTATAAATGTCAGGTTCTTTTGTTTCCTGGAGAGTAGAAGAATTACAGCTATAAAATGTTGGTCCAAAATGTTGATTTTGGAATTTGAATTGAAAGAAGGAAAAATAGGAAAAAATCATGCCTGAAGCTTAAATTGAAATGTAGTTATTGTTCATAAATGCATTAAATTCTTTTCCCTGTGTGACAGAAAATGGAAAAAACAAGGTGTAATTTAAGAAGTTAAGCTTAAATTATTTATAAAGAAGAGATTTAAAAAAAAATACTTTGATTCAAGCTCATCTTTTGCAAAATAGAGGTACTACTTTCACTATTTAGTTGGATTCTTCTTTCCTTAGCAATCTGTTTAATATAATTTTGAAGGAATCATTCTCTCTCCAATAGATGCAGAAAGTAACAGAGCCCAGGAACATGGTGCATTTTCGTGTTGGCCCATTCCATTACACAGGCTGACATATTTCTGATCTTTTCCTTCTTTTTCTTTTGTATTTTTAGAAAGATCTTATTCGTAACATGAAGAACATCAACTCAAACAAGCTGTCCATGTTCTGCCTTTGCTGTTTTTGCTCCCTATGAGTGTGTACCTTCTTTTGTTGCATTTTTTCTACTCTGATTGTACTGAATATGTTGCTGAAAAACATAAAGAACAAACCAAGAAAAACCCTCTGACCTTTTCTATGATCAGAAGAAGTATGTGAGGTCTGAGTCAAATGAAGAGAGATGTTGGTGTCTACGTTTATATTAAATGCTCACTTTAACAGATGGAAATTTTAAGGAAATATATTCATTTCATCATAGTGATCTCTAGGGCTCTTGGATAGCAGTGGTGTGGTAAAAACAGTGCAGGCTAAGGTGTGGGGCTGTTTCTTGGAGCACCTGGGACTGACTTTCACCCAATTTCAGTCTGAAGGCAGCTGAAGGAAGGGCTGTTTTCTCCCGTGGGTGGAACATTCTGTGTTCTTAATTTTGTATCATCTGCTTGTCACCCCTGACATTGAAACTATTTAGTATTGGACCTGTAGATGTGTTCTTTATGCCTTTGGAGGGAGGGAGTCCTTGTGTAACCTGCTTATTGCCAAAGATGTTTTTGGGGTAATTCTTCTCCAGCTACAAGGAACTGTCTGCAGACTCCAGATCTGTATCCAGATCCAGCTCTCTGGGCTGCCTGAACTGGAAATCAGGAGAAGGTGAGGTGAAGAAGTTGATCTTGTTTCAGGGACTTGAGAGTAAGGTTTTGATGAAGGGACAAATATAGTAAATTATGTCCTTGAAAACAAGTTCTCAGTAGATGCCATGGACTGTGGGGTATGAACTTGTATTTTCTTATTCTCGTGATCTGTATGGGTACTGAGATTCACTGTATGTTAAGCATAAGATGAGACCTCTTATCAGTCTCTACAGCTCCCTGAAAGGAGTTTGAAGCCAGGTGGGAATTGGTCTCTTCTCCCAGGTAGCAAGTGATAGGACAAGAGGAAATGGCCTCAAGTTGTGCCAAAGTAGGTTTAGATTGGGTATTAAGAAAAATTTATTCAGTGAAATAGTGGTCAAACATTGGAACGGGCTGCACAGGGAAGTGGTGGAGTGACCATCCCTGGAGGGATTTAACAGATGTGTGCATGTGGCACTGGGGGACATGGTTTAGTGGTGGCCTTGCAGTGCTGAGGGAGTGGTTGGACTCAATGATCTTAAAGGTATTTTCCAACCTAAACGATTCTCTGATTCCACGATTCTCTAAAGCCTCAAAATGTGACACAGAGCTTCATCTTCTTGCGGTCACACGTAATCAAATGGTGTTACATTAAATGGTCTTCAGTAAAAAAAATACTTACATTTGAAACTAAATACCTAATAAGAAGAAAATTGATTATCTTTTAACCTGCAGATGGACATTTTCTAGCTTAGACAGCTTGTGATGATTCAGTCAGGCTGGTTAACCCTTGTGCAATGATCCTGAATCATTACCTGTCAGAGTGCTCTAATGGGCTCCATAATGTAATTATTTCCCCAGGATGTGCTAAGTGCATAAAGCACATCCCTGTGCTGACTTGTGGAAACAAATTCAGAGTTCTCCCTCTGTGTGTGTTAGAATGAGAAGCTCAGGTATCAGCATTTGTAGCACGTGCGAGATTACATGGAAAGATTGAAGTGAAAACCTCTTCTATTTATTTGCCTTCATAAAAGTATCAAGTTGCTCTGTTTGGAATGTATTTACAGGACTCTATCTTAATTCAGAATATTATTTGACAATTTTATAGTTACATGGTTTTTACCTAGAAAAGGTGAGAAAATAGGACATTTTAATGCGTATTTAATAACAAAACAACCTTCCTGTGTCTGAAAAAAAATTCACCCAGGTGAACTATGATCTAATTTTCTTGTATAATAAAAACAAAATCGTAGCTCCTGCAGCATTATTCTTGGCTCCCAGCAGTTCCGAGGCATGCAAACATCACCATTCCGACTCCGTCCTGCAGTTTAACTGGAAGGATTATGTCACAACACAGTATGTTTGTTTTCCAGCTTTTTGTCTGTTTGTCCATCAAGATGGTTTTATAGAAGTAGTATTGGTGATTGTTGACTTTGGAGGTAGTGGAAGAAAAAATAATTATGGAAGAAAGAAAAAAAAGCAGACAGTCCCATTGAAGTAACTGTGCTTCTGTCACAGGAGAATGAATACCCCTTTCAACAAATCTATAATTTGCAGAAGTTGCAAAAAGAAAATAGCCGTAAGGTGACTGTTAACATACTTCAGTTCATCCTGCCAAGAAAGTTAACTTCATAAAGTCATTAAACCCGTGATTACATTTTAAAATATTATTCCCCAGCCATTTCTTCTTAAGCTTTAAAATATAGTCACTGTATATACTACCTTCTTTGTAACGGGAAAAATTGTAAAAGACACTTATTTTTCATAAACTCCTAATTATTAACAGAACTATTTGTGCTCCTATAGTTAAAATCATTTCAACACTTCCGTTATTTAAACTTCACTTTTAGGAGTTCATAATTCTGCTGTAATAAAAAAATATATTCAGACTCTGAGGTCTCAAATATTGTTTGCTGATATTAGGGAATTTAGCCTGTTTTTCTTAAAAAAGCTGAGTAATTTGGATTGTTTGCTGTTCTTCAAGTTCATCCCAAACAAAACATTTTGTAACGTGGACTTAATAATTTCAAAACTAAAAAAATTAGGAGAAGACAAGTGAGTATGTTGGAACACTGCAGCCCCAAACCCTGTGACTGGCGCTGAGGCTTGGAGAAGGAAGATGGTGGGAAATCCTTGCCATAACTGCTCTGTTGCCATGTGGTAACCTCATATATGAAAAGTTCCTGCAGCATTTATATCCCACCCATTGTCTGGAGTCACGAGCAGTGCTGCTTCCCAAGTGAAACCCCTCTGTGGCCCCGCTGCAGCCAGGGGTGAGGCACCTCCTGACTTCAGGGCTGTGGAGCTGAGAAGGGCTTCTCTGGAATGACAAATGCTCCGGGTGCTCGGAGATGGATCGGTTCCTTGGCACAGCTTCCTGAAATCCCCCTTCATCACGTAATGACTCAACAAGGCCGTCCGCTCCGGAAATTAAGGAATCAGGGCTTATTGCATATTAATGGCAACTCTGGGACAGTCAAATAAGACAAGTTTGTTATAATACTAATTATAGCAAAGCACTCACGTTGTGGTTTGAATGAGTCAATTATGTGTGTGTTAAACTATAAATACATCTTTCCCCCAGCCTCAGTTGTGTGGGACGTAATTTTTATTTAATTGCTTGGATACATATTTACCTGAGCATACCCCGGTTTCCCAGGTAAATATGTATACCAATGCAGAACTCATTATGGTCTGTTTGGATAAATAATCCATATTTTATAACTGTACAGGAAGTAATTATTTTTGTACTTTGCTTTCTTTAAGCCAAAGAAATTAAATGCTGTGTGTCCGTTCCTCAAAATAAAATAGATGCAGAAGTCAAGGCAATACAGGAATAAAGTTTTCATTGTTTTGGTAGAAACTGAGAATATTATTCCAGATTTTGATCTCATGTTTAGCCCAGAATAACTCCATTAAAGTAAACAGTGTTATTCAGGATTTACTTAGATGCAACTGGGACATGAATTTGGCCTTTGCTCCTTACTCTCCCTTCTTTCATGGCAAGGCTCCTGCAAGCAGCTCACACACAATCTTTGCTATTAAAGTCATTGTCACGTGTTTATCATTTGGAAGAAAAAGGTATTTCAGCTACACACAGAAATTAACATACCTGAACTTTATGTCTTAGACAGTCATGGAATGGTTTAGATTGGAAGGGGCCAAGAGATCATCCTTATGCATGTTCGGGAACTAGAGCTTGCTTTCCCTTTGGATTTTTCTGCCATTGTTTTACATGGTTTTTCGGAAAGCTGTGTTGTGTTATCACCATGCTAAGGTCAGGTTTTCTAACACTTTTAAGCTCAGTGGGGCCAAACTCAGCCTTGGCATAAATCCATTAACTGCAATAGATTTACACCAGAGAGGAATATTGGCTCTTTCTTAGTAATATTTTTTTTTTATCTAACTCTTTATATTTTATGTTAGAAACATAAGTAGCTTGCATGCCCTCAAACTAATCAGAATAAGAAACAGTTTTGCTTATGCCAAAAAATAGAGCTATCGTTTTTCACATTCTTACATTTTTCAAGTGAGATTATGTTACTGTGACTTCTGAATTCCTGAAATCTCTCTGGTCTTGGTGACTGCAAGGGCCAAGAGAGGGTTCCAAGGGGAAAATCTGAACCTCTTCACGCAGTATGTTTTGTGTTGTGCGTACGAGATACAGTTAATGTTTTGTGTGCGTGTGATTAGTGTGGAAAAAAATTAATGCAGTCCAGTATTATGATTTATGGACTGAATCTTTTGCCCACTGAACACTTGCCAAAATGAAAATTTTTCCCCCCCTTTTCCCCTTCTTTGGATATTAGAAACAGCTACTGTTTTTGTTGATCTTTTTAACTTCTGAATAGGCCTATTTCAAGTCATAGCAGCATGGGAGCTCAGATTAATAATATACTTATTCAGCCAGTGATACTGAGTGAAACCATTGCTAGTGTGAGTATGAAGGATAGGATTTCTTTAAATTATTTTCAGGTGCATTAATGCGTTTCTAAAGAAGAATATAGAGATATTCGAACATAAATTAAATTGCTGTTTATTGATCATGTTACAGATGTGTATGAATTTTAATATCAAGAATTTTTGAAGGTGTCTCTTCTTTTGATGGCTTCTGTGCTGTGCTCACTGTCAGTTTTCCATCAGAGGGTTAACAAGGCTAAGGGCAAAAAGCCTTACAATTAAATCTTGATTTTTGGATGATTTTTCTTAATTTAGAGGATAAAGTACATGCCGTGCTGTGAAGCATCCTTTCTATCTCAGTCAATACAGCATTATGTTTTACACTGAAACTGGTTGTCCACAGAGGTGGTGGATTCCCCATCCCTGGAAAAATTAGAGGTCAGACTGGATGGGACTCTGAGCAACCTGGTCTAGTTGAAAGTCTCTGCTCATTACAGGGGGTTGGACTAGATAACCTTTAAAAATTCCTTCCAACCCATTCTATAATTCCATGATCATCTTATGCCAGAATGAAAGGCTTGTGAGGTGAAAAGAGCAAATCCCATTGACTCCTTTTGTGCATTTGGGTTGAACCTCCTTATCACAGCACTTTGATAAGCATCGGCTGTGCAGATAACCCAGGTTATAAGGTTTCTAACCCTGTTCTGGTTTTGTATGATCCATTTGTTTATAAAACACCCCAATTTCCTGCACCTACTGAAAGCTGATATACTTAGTGCTTTACAAAGAGATTTTTTTGTCTTTACAGCACAGTTTGAGGCATTTGTGGCCTTTGGAGGCACTGTCACAATGAATGTGAGGGCAGTCCATTGCTTCACACTCCTTTGGCCACCTCTTATCAATTTTTGTGTAATTTCTTGCTCAATCCCATCTTTATCACTTTCACAGCTGAATGGCCTGGTCTGCTCAATAAGGTTTTTCAATTCCATCATTAATAGAGTCGGTGTTTCCTATCAATTCATTTTCTTTCTCCCAGATGAAATAAGAGCATGCCTAAAAAAGTTCTTCATGTGAGTCTGGTTTGTACTAATGCTAAGTCAAGTACGGCTAGAGTTTCTTTCAAAAAATACTTAGGTAAGCTGTTTAAAATTAATATTTGTTATTCTAAAAAATTGGGAGAGGGATCAGCCACCCTTCCACAGTTGTAGATAAAGTGCTATGGCAAGAATTTGGCATTTTTACATTGCCTGAGAGAATTATATGTTCATTTTCTGTGCTAAGAGAAGAAAAAACAAAAAGGGCTGTAGGACTTTTTAAAAGCAATCATTTTAAATATAAACAAAAAAGCTTTTGCTTGAGATTTGTCAAAGATCTTTCAGGCTTTTCATAAAATTGTTATTCACTTCTTGGCGAACAAGAGTCGAGTGAGTGACACCTCTGAGAGTCCCAGCTTGTGTTTTAGTGCACAGCTTGTATTTTGCTGTGGACAACCGTGCAAAATATTAGCTGAATTTATTTAAAACAAACCCCAGTGAATAAAGTTTTTAACACTGAAAAAGCCATCCTAATTTATTCATTTATTTTAGTTGCAGCAAGCAGCTGAAGTTTCTCAGATGAGAGGAGCCCGAGTCATCTCTGCTGAAGATCTCCTGTTCTTAATGCGCAAAGATAAGGTATGGTAATTAGACAGAAGTTTCTTACTTAATGTAGTCAGCTGCTTATTATGTCTTCAAATGCTTTCTTAACCTATGTAAAGGAATCCATCATCATGAATAGCTTTATTTATAAGTATAGCTGCTCTGCAATTGTATTTGACCGAGCACGTTATAATCATTCTATAATATCTGAAATAATAATTGGTTTTTTTCCTGTTGCTTCAATTATCAGTTGATTTTTTTTCCCCACAAAGCTCTAGAGTGGATAATGTACCTTAGAGCTCAAAACAATTTCTTAATAAGATATAAATATTGATCCTAATCTTTTATATCCCTTTAATTAAAAATCAATCATTCTAGTTTCCCCCTGGTTATGAATGGTGTGGATGTGACATTTGAGAGTGCCGCCATTACAGTTTTGTAATTTAGACTGTCTGTAAATCCTCTTTATTTTATTTTATAATATTTTTCCTGTGCTTTATCCCACTACAGTCTCCAAATTTAGGAATGGCCTTGCTTTCTCTGGATAGTAATAGAGCAGGTCAACAAAGGAAAAAAAATAATTTTCTCTCCTCAAATTTAAAAATCGTTAAAAAACTGTCAACTGTTTTTAATTACATTATTTATTCTTCCTTTGTCTCCTTTTCTTCCTTAATTTCCCTGTTTCTCTCACCCTTTTCTTTACTCTTTGTTTTCCTTTCCTCATTTGACAGGTGAAACCTAATGACCAAAACCATTTAAAAATTAAACCCCACTAAAATGTGAAAATAAATTGCAATTTCTTCATCTGATATGAGCCATAAGGCTGTACTCAAGACAGCAATTAATATAGAGTCAAAGTTCATGGAAATGTGCATTTCTAGGCAGAGTTTCCAAATTAAGCAAACATTTTGGAGTGCCCTAAAGAAGCCCAGTTGATGCATTTCTCCTTTCTGAAAATCATTTCTGTCTCACAGCAAAGTACCAAGGAGCTCAAATAAATAATTATTTGATATGGGTTTGCTACTGTCCTGAGGTACTTTCTGTGTATGGATTTCCTGCAGAATTTAAAATGACAAGTATTTTAAAAGTAATATTTTCTGGGTAATGTGTTACATGTTTGTATGTTTGTGTGTTAAAAAATTTATTAAATGAGAAATAACTATGTAATAGTCATTCATATAAATGTATTTTTTTCTCGTAGAAGAAGCTTCGAAGGCTACTTAAATACATGTTTTTTCGAGACTACAAATCTAAAATTGTCAAAGGAATAGAAGAAGATGACCTCCTCGAAGGTAGAAAAAAAGAAATTACTTAATTTGAGAGAGGCTTGATGTCTTGTAATAGTGCTGAACAGTTCAATGCAAAGTATTAATGTCTTGTTTGACAGTTAGAGACACAAAAATAGTCTCCTTAGAGGAATTTTGCTGAAGATGTCTGCTTTTCAATTTGAAATATTGTGAGCATTTGCGTCTACCATCCAGATGAACAGTAAGACTGTTTAATGTTAGAGCTCTGTTGAAGTAAGAAACTGGTTCTGATTAAAGGGCTAATTGATTTCAGCATCTGTATTTTAAATGCACCACCTGCAATTAAATGGACATTTGTTAAATTATTATCAAAAGGTTTTGACATATTTTTAAAAAAAACCCCTTATAATCTGAAGTCACTGAACACTAATATATGACTTGGGTGGTTTTTTCAGTGTGGTTTAACATTTTATACTTTGCATCTATAGTTTAAATAATGGGAAACACTTTTGTTTCTGCATTCCATGAGGAAGTCACAGATTTTATAATCAATGTATTTAAAGGAAAAGCTCTTTGAATTAAAATATATTAATTTATGCCATATAATTTCCTGGTTTAAAGTTTTGTTGATTTATTTTGATATTAGAAGGAACATTTCCGTTGTAAAAAAGTTAAGTTAAAACTTATCATAGCAAATCTAAACCTTACCATACTGTTAAACATCTAGCAATGTCCATACACAAGTTTTTGTATTTAACTTATTTCCTTTCTAAGAGCTTTTTATTATTTTTTTCCCATACAATGAATTCATTGTGTTTGGTTCCTCTGAGCATCCACATTGATGCTAGGTAAACATTATACTTCTTGCTTTGCCTTCATCAAGCTGTGTATAAGTTTTTGTTAGATCATTTGAGATTTAATTTGCCTGCGGCATTTTATTTTTGTTTTTCATGTGTGTAAGCAATCTCTCAGTACAGCTTCTTACCTGACAGCTTTGGGGTTTTAATACTTTATCTTGTGTCACTACTTAAAGCAAATAAACAATTCTCCTAAGCTTTTTAGATGCTCATGAAATGCCTCTTAAACAGAGTTTATCCTGGAATTGAAGAATGTCTTTTAGTGGGCTTTGGTAGTTAAAGCCATTAATTTTGTTTAGTGAATTTAATGCCTTTATAGCTGCTCTGCTATTTAGAGCGACAGAGATCATCTTGCCAGCATTCTCTAGGTTTTACTGCAGAGCAATGGTCCTTCACCTCTGGAACTGCATCTTAACGCTCGTGTTAGAGTTTGCTTGAGGCTGTAGGTAATGAGGATGTTCTGCATGTGTTCAGGGAAGAGCATTTCCTCAATATATTCTGCTCTATGACTCAAATTCTTCCTACCAAAAAGGGATTGTTTCCTCTACAGCTGTGTCCGCTGTGGATTCTTTGGTGAGAAGTAATGATACATGGCCAGCAAATTAATTTTCTCTAGATTATGAAAAACTACTTGCTTATACTAAAAAATGCTAAAGGTGATGTTTTGCTATTACTGCAGCAGAGCAGTGACATCAGCTTGTTCGGGTAGCACAGCTTGTGTGAGGGGGACAATAAGAACAGGCCTTTTCTGCTTAGTGCTGTTTCTAAAACGTGTCACTCTGATGTTTGGTGAAGCCAAATAGGTGAAGTTTGTTGTTCTTTGCTTGTCTTTGTGAAGACAAATTCAACAGCAATAACACCAACAAGCGGCAGAAGCTGGCCCAAGACTTTCTCAACTCCATTGACCAGACTGGAGAGCTCTTGGCCATGTTTGAAGATGATGAGATTGATGATGTCAAGCAGGAGCGGATGGAGGTAATTCTTTTCTTTTACTGATACCCAGCAGAGAAAACTGTGAAGCATTTCATACATCATGCTGGTCTGATGCCTTTCTCATGCTGCATATTAAATCATTGTTACGTGTTTTTTCTTTTGCCCAGATGGTCTAAAGAAATCCTATTTCCATATTTTTGCTATTCCTTCAAATGTTTCCTGATAACTCAGCACACATGCTGTGAAGGAAGATTACAGAAGGGTAGTTATGGATCTTTCTGTCTGCCGTGTATTTGTATTTCCTTCCTGTAGAAAGCAAATTCTATTTATAAACATTCCACGCACATTTTTCACAGAAGTATTTTCCTTTTTCATTATTTATCTCCTTAGCAAATTGCTTCAACAGCATTTGAGGACTCTTGGTATAATACAACTTACAGATCAAATTAAAATATTCTGTGCAAACATGCTTGAGTATAAATTCTTCTCTCCATCCTTTCGAGTCCTATTTTCTGGTCTATGCAGTTATGAAAAATTCTGCCTACATTACAGAATGCAGTGCCACATCACTCTCATAAAGCTAGGTGAGATCAAGAAGCAGTGTAGCTGTGTTAGCATGGAAGTCTGTGTTTTTGGCTAAATTTTCTGAGGGTAGGCAGGACTGCCCTGCGTTTTTGGTAATCTGGTCCATGATGAATGCAGAGAACAGTCCTTGGCTACTCTTTGTGCCCAATTGCTTAATTCTTCCTCATGTCTTCTGTAGGCAATGAGATGTCAAGGGAAAAACTCTTCTGGGAGCACATTCACAATTCCAGACAAGTATTTGAGCCAATTTCCATCCATTTTTAGACATGAACATAGTGGACATGACTGTTGTCAAATTTGATATTTGTAGAGTGATTTCTATACCCTTTCAGTGCTGGAAGCTGGGGGATTTGGTTTGAGTTTCCTTTCAATGCTGAGGTGGCTCTTGTGTTTGGTAATAGTTTTTTATTTAATATTTGGCTATTAAGGCTTCATTTTACTTTCAGGATTTCAAGGAAAATTCTAAGTAGTAGTGGATTTTTTATCCTGTGCTAGTTGTAATTCTACTTTCTTTCTTCTTAATGGAACCTCTTTTCAGAACTGTGACATTCCCAATCTGCTTTCTTCTCCTTTCTGCCCTGCAATGGGAAGAAATCAAAACCTAATGAAGAACCACTTCTCTCTAAGAATTTGGTTAGGAACAAGTCCCATTTCCCCCTGGCTGAGAATTTGTGTCATTGAACAGTTGTACCCAACCACTGTTTGTATTTTGGAAACTGGTGGTTTCTTTTCTTTAACCTCTTACTTACTTATTTATGCAAAATATTATGTTTTGCATAAGGGCGGGCAAATCCTTTGGGCTTGTACACACAGAAACAGATAACAGCATTCTTCTGAATGAATGGGCTATGTGCTTGACTTTGCACTCTCTTCTGTTCATCCAGTATAGTATTTTTCTGGTCTACAGAACTACACAAGTTGGTAAAAGTATGAAGTTCTCTGTTGTAGACAATGGCAAATCTGAATCTGTGTTTGTCTGTCAAGAAATGTGTGTCTGTAATCAAATATTTACCTTTCATCTGACAATGTGTTTTGTTTTTTATCACTAGACTGTAATTCATGAACTCTGGTGTGTGTGTATTATATATAAAAAGTGATTATTCTCTCTATTGCTTGACTTTATTATGTTTTGTGAACTCTTCATCTGTTTCCATGTTAAAAAAAAAGAGAAAAAGAAAATCAAGACCTTATTTTAGAATACATTCGTGGATTATATACAAGTATGAAGGCAGTATTATCTATTTTCTTTCTTCTTAGTCTCCAATGACAAAACATGAAAGACTCTTTGAAACATGGTACTCAAAATGTTTGACATATTTTTAACTTTTTTTGTTTGGGGTCTTGTTGTCACTTTGAGGTGGGTGGAAAGGAATCAAAGATAGTAGGAAATGTGATCCGTTCCTAAAGGAAGACTTGTTAGTGGATGGGCTAATCTCCTGTACCACATTTTCTTTCTTCAGTAGATTGTTTAATCCACACTAAATTCTGGAGGAAATCCAATAGACACTTTAACAGGTTTTTTTAAGGAATTAGTGTACTTAAATCATGAACTGAAATCTAAAGGCAGTGTTCCTTTTCGGTATCAATTACCTCAGAAATGTGTGGTTATCTTGGTTTGGACAACCGTAAATGATTTCAGTTCCACTTTGCCTTGGGCCAAAATCATGCTAAGCTGTCCGGAGTAGATGATAAACATATATTTCTGATGTCATTATGGGCTAAACAGGATGTGATTGTTTAACAGTATGGTTTCAGTTATGATATAAAATGCAAATATTGTTTATACTCATTCCTTTTAAAGCATTTCATAAAATTAGAGCTAAGCCTTCATGTGATTGCCTGCAGTGCTGTGAGGTCCATTCCATATCTGCACCACGGAGGAGTCAGGAAAGCTCTGGGCCACTTTGGGACATTACCAAAGGGAAATAAACAATTCTACACTTCTTTGACTGAAATTCACCCACCAGCACTGTCATATTAAAAAGAAAGGACACTCTTCTATGATTGTCTATAGAATTTACTGATGTATCCCATGGTTTTATTTTGAAGCAAAGAGACCGTCTCTGAACAGTAAGACCAGCAATGTGCAAAGGGACATTGGCCCAGGATGGAGTTTTCTTCAAATACAGGGCAGAAATTCAGAACAAATTTCACACTACTTTGTCATAACACATTATTATATTATCAATACATTGTTATAAGATGACTTTTTATAAAAACTGTAATAATAGCATTAAGTGGTGGCAAACCAGCCAACTATTGGCAAATCAAAACAAAATAAAAACTGGAATAGCACCTCTGTCTCACTTCGTAACAGTTCCTGTCCTGCTCTCATGAGACAGCGGTGGAGCACCAGCACTGCTCCTCAGAGTAAGAACATTTATAGATGGAATAAATGATTCTCATTCCTGGATGTAACTGAACTGTGCATGTGAGGGGAGAGATGGATCACAGAACTTGTCTTCATAAAGTGTGCCAGTCTCTTGAGAATAACAAACGTAATAGCAATCTACCCACACTCCTTTTTTATTGCACATGTTGGACTGTGGAATAGCCAGAGCTGGTGGTGCCCTGGAATTTGATTTCCCTTCCTTTGCCTGTTGTATCACAGAATCCACAATAACTGACACCCTACAAGAGGATGGCAGTTTGGCTTTCCTCTGTCTCTTAAAAATCATTTAGAGAGGAGAGCTGATATTCCTGTGGGGTATGGCTGAATTGGTGTGGCAAAAAGGCCTCTGTTCTTTTAAAATCTTCGAATTTTTCCTTATTTTGCAGTTTGAGTAGAGATGCAGTTTTGGATGCTTGTGTCCTTATGTTGCTTCTCTGAACCGCTCAGTTTCCTGACCATAGTTAAACCAATTTCAAGTTTGGCTGTGATTTTGTGAATGGTAACTCCACTTCTGCTATTTTTTTCTGTGAGAATCACCATTGAATTCTTCATGTCAAGTCCTTAAATCAAGTGTAGCTATTTAAAAACTTCAGTCAACGTTATTGCAAAGCTGACTTCTCTCTCGTGCTGTAAATACCCATTTTTGCTAATTTGTTTTATAGCTTTAATGCCCCCACACCAAGAAAAAGTCTTCCCATCAGAAGTCTGATCTAGCACACAAAGGAATGCATGGAACATTGTGCTGTAAGTGCTCTGTTTCGCTTCTGTTCCCGTAGGATTAGGAGAAACACTATTCATCTGTCACTCTGACTGCTAGTTTAGGGATATATTTCCAACACTCACATGTTATATGGCAATAATTCAGTTGCAGTAGCTACCATAATGCTTTCATAGTACATTACAAGTTTGAATAAACAGTGGAGGGAAAATAACTTTCCTACAAGAATAGACTACCTGAAAGCAGGCTTGAAGCTAGCAAAATGATAAAAACTAAGTTAAATCCCTACTTTCTGGTTCTTGTGCAGGGGGGTTGAAACTAGGTTTTTAAGGTCCCTTCTAACACAAACTATCCTGTGATTCTATGATTCTATGATTTAAAGTCTATTGTCCTATGAATTGCATTAGATATTTAAAAACTGAAGATACCTATTTTTGTTTAAGTTCATTGTGGATGTAATTTTTTTTTAGTGCTGCTCACCAGTATTCTTGTCTTAGTGACAAATCTCTAAAGCTCACAGCAATGCAATGGGTCCTGTGCAAAATACAGTAGATTACAATAAAGTGTAGGTGGAATACATAGTTTTTACATGGTTTTTTAATTACTCCTGTTTAATTTTGTCTTTGTTGAGACACAATTAGTTTGTATTTGCTCAAGACCCCTGAACACACCAAACTGCTCCTTGGGGTACAAGGAATCGTGCTCTGGGAGTCCACTCTGTTTCAGTCAGAAATAAGGTGGACTTGGGATAAATTATTAAACTAGACAGACCAAGAAGATTCCTTCCTGTATCATCATCAGCTTTTGAGTGATCACACTTTGACCTGAGTCACAAACAATGTCCAGCTCTGGGGCCCTCAACACAGGAGAACAAGGACTTGTTGGAGCAGTTCCAGAGGAGACCATGGAGATGCTCAGAGGGCTGGAGCACCCTTCCTATGGAGTCAGGCTGGGAGAGCTGGGGGTGTCCAGCCTGGAGAAGAGAAAGCTCCAGGGAGACCTCAGATCCCTTTCTGGTGCCTGAAGGGGTTTCAGGAGAGCTGGAGAGGGACTTTGGGAGTGCCGGGACGAAGGGGAATGGCTGTAAACTAAAGGAGGGTTGATTTAGATTAGACAAAAGGAAGAAGCTTTTTATAATGAGGGTGGTGAGGCACTGGCACAGGTTGCCCAGAAACATTCAGTGTGAGGTTGGACGGGGTTCTGAGCAATCTGATCTGGTGGAAAATGTCCTTGTTCTCTGCAGAGCAGGGGGAATAAGTGGCCTTTAAAGGTCCCTTCCAACCCAAAACATTCTATGACTGTAACCTCCTGGGAGTCAGCGGAGGCCAGGAGCTCTCTCCACCACATGGTTTGGATGTGGCCACTCTCTTAGGAGAGCATTAGCAGGCAGAGGTTGTTTTGTGGTGATTGCCCTTGGACACAGGGCATGGACTTGGGGTCTTTTAATTGAGAGAGTGAAAATTGGAGGGCATAAATCAGAAGTAAACAACTGTGAGCTCTTCTGTTCAGGATGGATCTGAAAGATGGTGTTGAAGTACTCAAATTCATTGTATTAATTTGGAAAAGATGTACAGAGAAAATAAGCAGGAAGTGATTTAGGAAGAGTTCTGAGACCTTTTAGTACCACTGTGCTCGTTTCACTGGCCAAAATTATGCCAGTGTAAGTGCTGGGGATGGGGGGTCATTACTCTTTAGGGAGTATCTGTTCCTGCAGGGTGTATCAGTAACAAACTGAAATTTGATTTAAAGCCCATATGGAAAGTAAAGACAACACACACTTAATAGAAACTGCATGCTGGAAGACAAACTAAGACATTTTCTTTTACTAACAATTGATTCTCAGTGCATGTCTCTGTTGCTCTCTAATTTTGATGATATACCTATTTTTTATCTCAATTATTTTTTACTTCCTTGCTGATATCAGATTCTTATTGACAGAATCTATATTTTAGGACAGAATCTTTGGATTTAGTTGAATGCTGGCTTCTGCTATCTCACAATATTGTGCTCAAATCTAATAAATTATTAATTTTTAGAATCACAGTCTATTAACCTTTAACCTTCTTTGATTTTAACAGCTACACCTTATGAAAGAATACGTCCTTGGGTAAGATTTGATAGTGTAATCCCTGTGAGGCTTGTGTGCTATTCTTTACCAAACTTTGTCAAATATGGGCAAAAGGATGCCAGTGGCAGGACACAAAAAGACAAGCCATACCATTAAACCCCTAAAACCTTACATTCTTTATGGACTAAATAATTGCAACCCTAAATGTAAACCTAGTTATCATCCTCACCTGTGAGTCCTGGCCAAGTAAGAGTAGAAAAGGGATTTATAGTGGCTGCATTTCACAAGTTGGGCTGAATTTCACTTAGTGGTACCTGCCTAAAAGTTTAAACATCTCAGTAACTTAAGATGGCTTCTGTACTCAGAAATGAGAGAGAAACAATCCAGGGGGAAGTTCATTTCTAGATCAGAGGGGAAAAAAAAGCTTTTTCGTTTGTTTTTTTTTTAAATATTCCTAGAAACATCTAAGTTACATTTAAGTGTAGTTCATCAGATGTTAAGAAAAGTACTTCCAGTGCCTCCGGGATGAGTCTCTTCGGAGACTCAAGATCTCTGTGTGCTCTGGGACCTTGATGGCACCAAAAAAACCCTGTAATGATGATATAAGAATTTAAGGTCACACCAGCTCCGTGTATACTCTCTACTGCTTTTGATATACATAGATGCCAAGATTAAAAAGAATTTAGATGAAACATCATTCAACATAAAACCCTTTATTCTCTAGGCAGTAGGGTTTTTTTTCAATACTGCAAAATGGAAGTTAGGAATGCAGCTATAGAAGGAATTAATTCTGCTGCATCAGTCCACCCAGTGTTTCCAGATGAGTGCAAAGAGAGCACAACTGGTAGCAACTCAACTCTAAATTTGCTGTCTTGGCATCAAAGTATTTGTAAGCATTATTTGGTATAAAAATAAGCCTGCTGGTATTAATGGTTTCTCTGATTACACATTGCTTGGGAATGTTTGGGATAGTGGGAAAGCACTGTTTCTCTTGGGCAATGGTTGAATTGGTTAAAAGTAAACAGAAAATAAACAGAAACAGTTTTTCATTATTATCTATATGGCTGTAAATGTTGCGTCATTCTATTTGGAATGGGAAAAAGCTCTTGAGTGGAAAAGATTTCTTGTTACAGCCAGTAGCAATAGACTTTTTATGCTTCTAAATCTAAGATTATTGGCTTTTTCTCACATTGGGGTTGCTTGCTTTGGTTACATAAAGTGGCTTATTTGTTTGGGTCTTCAGTCTTGGGGTTTTTGAGCATTTTGGTGAATGTTGCTCATACTGCAAATTTAGGCAGCTTTGCTGGGAGGGCAAGGTGTTATTTGCTTTTCTGTCTTTTAGTTATTTGAGTATTTTTTTGCCACTGTTTGCTTTCTCTGAGGAAGAGGAAGATTCAGGGCTGTTGTATTTTTGACACCCAAATGATTGTATTTTAACTTAAATTTTGGAAGGAAACTTTATATATAATTATATATATCTATGATTAAATGTAGATGCACATGCTTATAAACAGTATTTCCATGGAGCATTTGATTAGGAGCCAAATACAAGACTAACATAACATTCTCCATCTGAGTGTATTTTAACATGTTTAACATGTTAGATATACTAATCATGCTGTACTGGTACTCACAACAGAGTTATTTTTTATGTAAACTTTGGAGAATTGGGAACAAGGATTGATGCTTAAGTCTGACAAAGGTCCCATTGGTAGAAGGTTATTGAAACTCCAGTTGTAATTTAAAGTAATTAAACAAATTTGTACTGATAGCGATTTGTATTTTTGGGGTTGTATAGAGATGCAATAATGCACACCTTGTCTACAAGACGGGATGTAACTCAGATACTTTGAGGTGGAAATTGTTTTTTTTCAAATCTTTAAACCTTTACGTAGCGAACTGCTATCTTTTGAGCTCCACTAAGCCTAATACTGGAGTCCTTTCTTAATGAAGAAAAACTGACAACTTTTTATTTCTTACAGTAAGATGTTAACCAGGTCTACACTGAGAAGACTTCTGTCATCTTAAGTTTTTCAGAAGGAATTCATCACTAGCATAAAACCGTTTTCAAGACTGTTTTGCACAGTATTCACAAAACTCAAAAACCCATGGAGTTGTAACACAAGTTAAAATGATGTAAGAATTTCAAACATGGTATTACTCTGTAACATTCTGACTTCTTATTTGTTGCAAGGAAGAGATTTTCTGCCACTGTTGTGAAGAGTGAGACTGAAATCTCAGCACAGAGACCCCATATTTTGGGCAGAAATCTTCACAACCACTTGCTTCTCTCACTCCCTCCTGGAAAACTCCATAGGCAGGAGCACCTTGGGTTGTCAGCCACTCCATGACCAGGCTTCAGTGTGCTCCTGAATTTCTCTTTCCTTCCATTTAAAGATTTAAATCACAAAAAGCTTTCTGTGGAAGAAAATAATATCTTCTAACAAATGCGGACAATAGAGGAAGGCTCTCTATGGCATGCAATAGAGGGGAGTTTGGGTGTTTTTCTGTTTCAGCTGCTGCAGAAAAGACGGGTCTGAGGTGTAACAGTCAAGGTCCTGGGTTTAACAGAGATGGGAGAACAGTCACAAGCCAATATTAAGGAAAAGATTTTTTTTCTGCTTCATCCATGGGAGGCTCATGCAAGCCCTTCAGCCTAAAGCAGTGCCAGGCTCCTTTATCTGAAAGTTCATTTATCTGCTATTTCCAGACATCACAGGTATAGCAGAGAAGCCCTTTTCCCTCTCCTTACTCAGTTTACTCGCTAAGGGAATAGCACTGACTTTCCCAGTATTAGACTCCAGCCAGGAATAAAACCTGGTTTGAATCAGGCCCATGGATTAACCCTGCAAATACCTCCTACAAAATGACTGAGAATCCTTTTCTTTCAAACTGGCATTTGCTGTCTAATAGCAGACTGAGCAAGCTGTGTGTCATCATAGCCTCTCCAGCCAGTCTGCAGCACACAGACAACATAGAGGAGCATTGGAAGTAGTTTTCAGGCTGCACTCCAGCTAAATGTAGCCAAAATGAGCTCAGATCTATTGAATTGCACCACTTACAGGGGAGAAAAAGTCTATAGAGGGTTATTGAATACAAAGATGCTGCCTTTGGTTAAAGAAGTGCTTGAGCCTCAGATCACTGAGTGCTGTATGACTGTTGAGGAAAATAATTATCATAAGCTTGTCTTCTAGTTATACTGATCATGCCTTGCTACTGTTGGAACCTGGGCAAAACAGAGATTTGTTCTGTCCCTCCTTTTGCATATTTAATTCTTCTTTCTTCCTTTTGTATATTTAATTCTTCTTTTTCTGGTTTTATTTTTGGTTTGGCATTTTGTTTTTTGTTTTTCCATCTGACCCAGGATTAGCCAGGACTAGTGCAATTTTCCTCCTCAGAAATAAAGAGGTCAGTTTGATTCCTATATTGCTCATGGTATTTGATTGAAATTACATAGTGTTTTGTGAACCTTTGTATTTGATTGAGTTCAGAGAGGATTTCATGAACCTTCATCATAGTCACTTAAGCAAAAAAATGGAGAATCACTTGATTCACTCAGTAGTCTCTATCTCCATATTGTCATCTTCCTTTGTGTAAATTCCAGACCAAAATCCAGCATTTCACAAGATTTGATTACCTATTACCCAGTTACTAAGATTGTAAATGACTGTTGTCATTTTTTGTTCACATTTGCAAAGCCACAAGGGGCCAAACCTTCCCTCCTACATCCACACTTTTGTTCAGATATCATGTGGAAAGTCAAAGGATCTTTTTCTAAGGTGAAGGTCACTACGGTAATCCCATAGTAAACACATGGTTTCCTAGGGAATTAAGAGGTATATGAGAAATACCAGCATTTTTTGTTTTAAAGCTCATTGTGATAGGACTTTTAACTACAAGCTACACTTGTAACCTGGCAAACTATCCCTAAAATAGGGTCCTATGGCAGATTTTTTTTATAGGGCATGTGATTTTAGTACTGAGAGTAAGAATAAGAACACAAATTCAATGAAGAATACAAGGTATGCAGGTTAATGTGATTTTACTTTCATCAGCTTTCCATATAAACTAACAGGAGGGAACTAAAGTGAGCACAGGATATTTCAGAACCAGAGTAGTTGCCTCCCCTTGTACTGCATTTTCTTGAAGCATAAACTGACAGAGGGGAGGTTAAGATTAGATATGAGGAAGAAAATTCTTTACTGTGAGGGTGGTGAGGCACTGGCACAGGTTGCCCAGAGAAGTCGTTCCCATCTCTGGAAGTGTCCAAGGCCAGGTTGGATGTTGCTCTGAGCAACCTGGTCTAGTGGAAGGTGTCCCTGCCCATGGCAGGGGGTTGGAACCAGATGATCTTAAAGGTCCCTTTCAACCCAGACCATTCTGTGATTCTGTGATTCTGTTTATGCATTAAACTCAGACATGATTAGCTGCTGGATCTTATAAATGAAATAAAAGCAGTAATTCATAGAATGGCAAATAAATACTGAGTCATGATCCAGAGCAGTCAAATCTGTCGAAAGCAGGCCTGGCATTCACAAGGACCTTGTTGACAGGCTGGAGAAATGGGCTGACACGAAGGTCAGCAATAGTAAATGTGGATGCCGTAACCCCATGCAAGGGTACAGCTCGTGGGGCAGCCACGTGCTGGGCTGTGTCAGCAGGGGTTACCAGCAGGTCAAGGGAAACAATGATTCCCCAATATCTGGCGCTTGTGAGACCACATCTGGAACCTGTGGCCAATTTTGTGCTCCCAAGCACGAGAAGGACTTTGAAATACTGAAGCAGAGTCACCAAGAAATATAGGGGGTACATATGACGAAAGACTGAGAGGCAAAAGCTTGCACAGCCTGAAAAAGGGGAGGTAAAAGGGAAATTTCATTGCTGTTTTCAACTAATGACAGGAGGAGATGGAGCCAGACCCTGCTTGGATGTGCATGGTAAAGGACAGAACTTGAACTGATACCTAATAGGAAAAATCAGTTCTGATCAAAGATTGAAACTGGTTGGCCAGAGAGGCTGAGGAAATCTCCATCTTTGGAGATACTCCAAACTTGGTTGGTCAAGGTGCTGAACCACTTGATCTAACTGGACCTCTTTTGAGCAGAGTCAAACTAGAGATCTCTGGAAGGCCGTAAAACTTTTCTGGTGTAAATTATTCTACAATCCCGTGATCCTGCACTGAAGTTTCCCATGTCAGATATTAAAATGGCAGGTGAGGTAGAAATAGAAGAGCTTTTATAAAGCAAATAGATGATAAACCATCTCGGATTTCTAAAAACTGTTTAAAAATCTAGGTAGCATATAATTGGACTTTCCAGCTTCTGCACTTTCTGTAATCTTTAGCTGCTGGTATTTCCTGGAATAGATGTTTTATGTACATAAGGAACAGGGTTTTCTGTCTTTCATTTTGTCTTGGTTGCTGTGGTTTATTTTATCTGTAATGTTGCTTGCTGTATTCTTCCGTAAGAATATGATCTGGCTGCTGTGCAGAATTGCACTCGGGGGGAGCTTCACACATCTGCTGCAGCAAAGGAACCAGGAGCAGCAAGATTTAAGCATCCTAAGTGTCTGTTGAGATTGTAAAATACAATTAAGCTCTGCATGTACCAAAATGGGAGATGCATCCATTCCCAATCCACCAGAAAAGGGACCCACAGCATTCCTACAGAACAGCACGGGTAATATGCTGCCATAGTTTATTCATTCGACCCGGAGCAGCATGGTTCCATTTGGATCTTTGGCCCCTCAGACTTTAAATTTTGTCTCCTCTATTATTTCTTTCTGCTCTCCCATCTTTCTAAAAATTGAGGATACTTTGTCAGGTATATGCTTTCATTAAATGAGTAGAAAAGGTTCTTTTAATTTGGATAATCAGGAAAAACAGTAGCAGTTCACATTTTCAGATAGTTACCTTATATAAAGTCCTTATGGAGTGCATATGCAGAGTTTATTCTTACAGGCATTCTTGTAATCAGCATTCAAGCCTTCTAATAATCTGGGATTTGCATTAAAATAACTTTAGACCATGACAAAAATTAGTCATTGCTGCCGCTTTGGCTTGACAGAGTAAATCTAGAACTGGACCTAAATTTTGACAGAGGACAAGACCATAATACTGTCACTAACAAAAATACTGAGCTTGTGTAAAGAGGAAATTTTGGGTAATAATTTATGTGACTTCAGTAAGATCTTGGTCAAGTAGGGGGCCAGAGATGAACGTTTGCGTTTATGTGTTCAGAGGTAGCTCTTTTAACGTTTTTATGCAGGTAGTGGCAGGGTTTTGTAATTTCTTTGGCATAAGGAAGGACACGGTATCTTCTTTGGTGTCTGTATCGTGTGCTGCACTCCTGGTGTGCTAAAAGACATTCGACAGGAGCAATGGCAAGAAAGCAATGCAAAGCGGTCGTACGAAAAAATACTCTGATACATATATTTTATTCTCAGGTAATTCCTTAACATCTTCTCCACACTCTGCTTTTGAGTGGCAGGGACAGGGACTCTTTGGTAGCAGCGTTTAAGTGCTGTTGAAACTTTGCCTCCAGAACTTCGGAAGCAATCATTAAATTTGGGTTTCCATTTGATCAAACGAAAGAAGGACGTGTAGTCTCTGTCAGAGGGCTGGATTTTATTTCCCAAGGCTAACAGCCATTTCCAGGACTTTGTTGGACCTACTGAGATTTTTTTCTCCCATTGTCAGATGGTATTATTTAAAATCAGTTCATCCACTTGTGTGGGATCCATATCCTGTATCATACAGCGACTCCGACAAGAAGATGCGTTTACTGGGAGTGTTATTCAAAGCACTGTTGATTTTCACAGGCTGCAGACATCTGCAGAAGAAGCTTGTAGAACATCCAGCATCTGGTATCGAGCCCTTGCTCCTTACACAGACCATATCAAACAGTCTGGAAACGGAACACGTTCCCTACATCCGCTTGGAAATAATTTTTTTTGTGTTTATTGTAGATGTATTAGCTGTCAGCTCGTATCATCAGCTAATTATTTTATATCTGAAAATTGTAGTGGCATCCTCAGATGTACTAAAGTCAGGCAGATTTCCAGCTACTAATCACACCCTTCTTAAAAGAGGAGTTAACTCTCAACATACCTCAAGGCTGGAGATCTGATTTCTGGTTCCAGTATTTAGAAGAATGCATTGTTGAGATGGCTCTTGTGCCCTACCAGCCTTGGTACCCTGAGCTGTATTTTAAAGATAGACAAAAGTGCTGCAGAGATGTGAGCATCTTTGAGAAATGCTAGATTTGGCTCTAAAAATGTCAGAAAAATTCAGAAACCCTGAGAAATCCAAGCTACCATCACTGCGGGGTAATTTTTTCTCCAGGATGTGTGATGGCATGAGAGTCTATAGCAACTTCTAACAGCATAGTCAAGTAATTGATGCCAGACTGTGGCTGTTCATGTTGCTGCACCTTTAATTCTAAATACACTTCAACCTTCCAAGCTGTGCCTCAGAATCTTAGTATTATAGATATTGTTCTTTGCATCTCAATGAGGTCAAATTATTAATTGTAATATTTTGAACTGAAAACATTTGTTCCATTTTTCTGAGTAGCGCTATGTGACTTTTAAAATTTTTCTTTTTTTCATAGATCTTTGATTCACTTTGGAACCCCTCCACTTCCCTAAAACTGCCTAATCCTCCATTTGAGTCAGCCTAAACATCCAGGGAAATCTAAATAGAATGTGAGAAATCCTCAGAAATGTGAACAGGTTTTGACATTTCAAAAATTAAATCGTTTTTATTTTCACATTACATTTACAAAGCTTGCAGTGGCCAGCAATAGGAATATCAATCTTAACTATGGCATAGATTTGATATTTCTGTAGCTGATTTTGAACAGGAATTAAAGCTAAGGCTTTTTTTCTCAGGAGGAACTTTTGCAAAGTTCTTGAATTCAAAGCTTTCTACCTTTTAAAGATCAACTGTAGCATGAAAGTAGAACAAAAAAAAAAAAAATTCTTTCTATATGGTATCTGTTTTCCCCTGGAATTGACTGAATATTTTGCATGCTGAATTGAAAAGTGCTAACTCCTTTGGAAGGGATTCTTTTCACTGTAAACAATTTTAAGAATGTGTGCAGGGAATTGTGTCCTGATGTTTATTTCTGTAATTGACTGGTTGAATGAATATTATGTTCAAGAGCCATTATTAATGCAGCATAAAAAATTGTGTCAGACACTGCAAATTAGGAAGATGGAAACCAAATTTCCCCAAATTTGCCTTTTGTTTTCCTTTTATATCTGACAGTCTGAATACTCTTTATGTCACTTTTAATTGATGATTAGAAATAAAACAGTGACTTCTCTCCTATGATGGGGCTCAGAGGTGCTGTGCTGATTTAGGAAAACTGAAAATCTAACTAAATCTAACTAAAGTTAGTTTAATACTTCATAATTAAATTTACAAATCAGGTTACATTTAAATGAATTATTTTAAAGTGATTTAAATTTATGTAATTCTACAGTGTGCAATTACGCTGAAGACTGGTGTTGCTGCTTTGAATTATTATCATATTATTATGGCAATTTAGAAATGTTTCAAGATATTTTCTAATTATGCATATGTCTCCAAATGAGGTAAAATTAGGCAAAGCTTTTTCTTAAATCATAGAGTCATAGATAGAATAAATAAATTGAATAGAACAAATTGTAGAATCATAAATAAATATTTTTAAATACTCTTAGTAAATCAGAATATTCTACCTGAAATTTCATAATTGCTTATAGTTGTGATACACTGGTAAAAGGTATTTTTGTGGGTATGTGCAGGTTATATGAGTTTAGATTTAGAAAAAGGAAAGTCCAATATTCGTATGTTTAGACAGTACATCAGAATCCTTACTTTTGGAACTATAACTAACATCCCATATGCAGCTCAATTTATTAATTAGTACTACTTTTTTCAGTATAGTTGAGAATTTCAGAGGTCATTGGCATTCAGGGATATGAATTTCCCTTTCTGAGGGATATGGAGGTCTGTCTTCAGTGGATGAAGTCTCGTTGCAAAGTAAAGGATGTTTAAAATAATTGCACACATATATGGAATGACAGAAGTCCGCTGTAGGGTTTAGCTGAGGTAGTGTTAACATTAGCTCATTATGTCAATATTTGTAAGATTCAGGTTCTCCAGGGTTGTTTCTTTGGAAAGCTGCATATATTCATTATCAGTTTAAACCATCAGCACAAGAACTGCCTTTGTCTTGGAAATATAAATAAAGACTTGTCAGTGGAAGATGAGGACTCTTTCCCACCTTAAAAGTGAAGAGAGTGTGTAACAAAGGCTGCAGAAGGCTGAAGTTTCAGCTGAAGGTATTACTTTCATGGCTTGTCCAATACTAAAAAACTTTAAAATATTTCACAAAAATGTTACTTCTAATGTGTTGTTTTAAATTCTGTATTACTTAAGCAAATATTTAAATATTATATTAGTTTTTCTGCATACTTGACGTGAATATAATTCTACCTTCCTGCCAAGTATGTCAAAACCCAAATTCACTTTCATTTGCCAGGGTAAATGTTTATTTTGTTTTCCCACATAATGTGCTCTTTAAAGTGTCACCAGGATACCAAATCTGATGGCTTTTTAATAGAGATGCGGTGGGGGTTTTTTGCTTTCATTAGGAAACAGGATAAACTATCAGTAAAGCTTATGGTAATGAACCCATATACAGTAGATGCTCTTTGCTCTCCTTCCCCTCCTCTCAGCACTTAAAAAAAAAGAAATTCCCATCAGAACTATTGTCGTGGTACCTCATTTTTCATAAATGCATGAAGGGTCTGTAGTAGGAAGGGGTGCTGGGGGGGCAGAGAGGAGACCAGGATATGCAGGACCATTTCTTCTGTCAAAGGTGAGCTGGGATGCCTCAGCTCCTTGGTTTGTTTTGCCATGAAATGGGTGAGATTATTTAAGAGAGAATTCATTGGGAGATCACTGTTAAAAAACTGTGGATTTGCTACGTTATTATGTACGTTACAGAACATCAGCCTACACTTGCATAGTTTTTTATCAGTCATTGAGTTTCACTTCGACTTTCATCCCCCAATCTTAACCAAACCAGCAAAACCTGTGTTCACAAACTAAAATACTGAATTTTCTGCTTTTAAATGACATACCAGTAAAGTTTCATCTAAAAGTTTCAGTTCTGCTTCTGATGCAAGATGAAATGTAACTGGTTTAAGTATTGCTATGAAAGTTTTATGCATTTCAAAAAACCTTTTTTTTTTTCACTTTTGCTTGTGTTTTTTCCAAAGAAGGGAATGGGGATGTTTAATAAGAGAACTCCTGTAGTGGCTTTGGATGGTGGTGGTTGTTTTGAATTAATGACAGCATATGTTTCTTTGGTTTTATCTAAACACTTAATAATTTTGTGGATCAATAGGCATGGTATAAGGGTCTAACTAAATAAATTGTCCCAAATTAGTAAATTAGCTTAATAGCAAATGCTAAATCATGTTGTTAAATCCCAGTATCTTCATGTTTTCCTTTTCCTGTCTAACATTAGAAAGAGAAAAGAGAAAGTAGGATTAAAAAAAGAAGTATTTGCCAATTAAACAAACTGTCTTTGGAAAAATGGTCTTTTTCTAATTATATTTCTCATGTATATAGTGGAGATAATTCTCACAAGGCTATTATGAAGACAAATTTGATTGTATTTAAAGAAATTAAGAAACAATAATGGATAGCAGCATAGAATTTTTTGCATAGTTAAATAAGTAACAATATTAAATAATACCATTATGTTTTGACAAAGGAAATATCCACATTGGGCCAAGTTCTGTTCTCAGTGAATGGAATCCCAATTAAAATCAAAAAGAACATCATGTTTTTGTTCAAAGTTTGTCACTTCAGACAGCAATTTTTAGGGTCTCCTTTCCTTACTCTTCATACCTGGCACATTGTGAGGTTTGACTGTGCTTTTTTACTCCCCCAGTCTGTGCAAGCTGGGAATACACAGCTATGGTGCATCATGGCATCACCACACACAAGCTTTGCACTACTTAAGGATCAATGCAAATAAACTGTAATCTTGGAAATGAGCCTTAAATACTGTTAATTCAGCCTTCATTTGCACTCGACCATGCTCAGATGTCGAATTAGTAGCAGAACCCTGGTAGGAGTTCTGAATTTTGTGTCTGGTTCTCTTTCGGGTCAGGAAGTCCGGGCTGTTTAAAAGGCAGTGAGCAGCCAATTTTAGCTTGTGGACTTGAGACACATCTCTCTTATCAACTGCTTTGAAAAATCAAAGAATCACAGAATTATTTGAGTGGGAAGGGATCTTAAAGAACTTCTTGTTCCAACCCCATGCCATGGGCAGGGACACCTTCCACTATCCTAGGTTGCTCCAAGCCCTATCCAAGCTGACCTTGGAAACTTCCAGGGATGGGGCAGCCACAGCCTCTCTGGGCAAACTGTGCCAGGGTCCCACCACCCTCACAGCAAAGATTCTGTTCCAGATATCTCATCTAACCCCACCCTCTGTCAGTGTGAACCCATTCCCCCTTGTCCTGTTGTTTCGTCCCTTGTCCAAAGTCTCCCTCCAGCTCTTCTGGAGCCCCTTTAGGCCCTGGAAGGGGCCCTAAGGTCTCCCTGGAGCCTTTTCTTCTCCAGGCTGGATACCCCCAGCTCTCCCAGCCTGTCCCCATAGGAAAGGTGCTCCAGCCCTCTGAGCATCTACATGGTCTCCTCTGGAACTGTTTTTCTAAGGGAAGCATTTCCTCTTTCGTTCAGTGTATGACTCACTTATTCCCTGAATTTAGTGATGTGATTTTTATCTGGAGTTCCATGTCTCGCAATTATCAAATTAGAAAGGCTTTTCCAAAAGACTAAAGCCCTAACCACAGAATTATTAGAGTCAGTGGTGTAAATACCACAAGTTGAGAAATGTCTATATGCTTCTAGTGTTAAGGAAGCAATGCATTTTTGAGTACCACTCTGTATTGTTCTCTGGTTACAGCAGACTCTACCAGACAAAATAAATCCAAGTAATTTTGCCTTCTTCAGTCATATGCCAAGGAGAGAACATCTATGAGCATTTAGTACTATGTATTTTAGTTTTAATCAATTAATTTTATTGTTTTCCTTTAAGACATTCATGAATACACTTACACAAATTCATCATAAAATTGATAGATTTGGATTTTTCATGGAAAATGGCTGAGCTAAACTATTTTACTCATATATTGTAGACGTAACATTGAATTGGGGGAGGTGTTTGTAGGGTGGCAGAGTGGCACTCTACAGCTATTGATATTGATGGAAGTTTTGCAGGGGACACTACAGAATCAGGGTTTCATCTCTAAGTTGTAAGACCAAATCAAATTGGCAAGTGGATTGCTGTACTGCACACCAAATTCCTTGTACCTTTAGCAAAAATTTTGTGTCTTTTTAATTTGTGCATGTATGTTTTGCCATTATTTTGAAAGTTAATCTTTTTTTAAAAAAGTTTTTTCGAGAAACAATGTAACTGAAAAAGAAAAACATTAATTATAAACCTTTTTAATTTTCTGAAATTGACTGAAAGAACATCACCTGCCTGCATGGATATGACTGTAGCATTATATTGCTTGTGAAGCTCCTGCACAAAGTGGTAATTATTCTTGTGCAGAATGGTGCTGTCCCAAAGAAAGGCAGGAATTGGCTATTCCACTGGGAATGAATACAAGACAAGTCCTTTTTATTCAAGGGAAGGGAAATAACAGAATTAGAATGATTAAAAATAAGATAACAGGATTCAAATGAGTCTGTATTGTTCATATGGTCCGAAACTTACTCTGCTTTCTGCCAGCCAAAATTTTCCCAAATCTTCTTAGGTTTCTCTTTTTAAAGTGATGCTTCAGGAGGGCATTTCACAGTGTCTGTCAGCAGGCCTTATTCACAGAGTTAACCTTACAGGATGATGAATTTAATCACAATTGTTTCTTACTAGTATGTACCTTGGGTTCACTTCCCTTCCTTTTAAACATAGAGTAAGAACAATGCTCCTGAGGACTTCTTCCTCCTTCATTTCTCATTTAACATTAGCAAAACTCGCGAAAGTCTTTTTAGAACCATATACTGATGGTGTCTATTAGCAGGTCAGTTTTTCCATGATTTTTTTTTTTTTAATTAGGTTTATTCTCTTACTTGAATTTACCAGTTAAAGATTTTTTTTTTTTACTTAGATTTATTCTCTTACTTGAATTTACCAGTTAAAGCCATTGAGTGGGATGGCTGGTCCCCAGCTGTTCCCAAACTTCCCTACTGCTCAGTTTAACAAACTGTAGTAGATGTGTTTCTTAAGAAATGGTTGCTGTAGAGTGAATTATTCTGGCCATGTTGTAGCTGGGTGAATAGATAGAATATATCTGGGAATTGAGTCTCACTTAAACTGAGTATGTCTAGGATTGATTGCCAGGTTAACTTTGGGTTGAAACAACCCCTTTCACCTCCTGCCATTCCATTTGGATCAGTAGGAGCAAGACTGGATCTCCCAGCTCTCTTCCACACGCAGGATGGTGAGGAAGTGTGTGAGGTGTGTTGTGCCTGTACTGCCTGGGCCAGCCTCCATCCAAGGCCATAAACAGCCTGGGGGCAAAAGCCACTCCTTGAGTTTCTGGCCTGGAGTTTCTGGCCGCACCAAACAGTGTGTCAGGTAAAAGAAATATTTAAAAAATAGAGTGTGATAGCTGATTTTGACTGCATCTAAGAGAAAAAATATAAAGCTCAATATGCAAAAGGGGCTGCTTTGCTTGTCTGTGTCTCCCACGCCTTGCAGTGATCCCTGTTTTGATGACTGCAAGATTTACTGGTGAGGTGCTAAAGCTGTTTATATGAACCTCATTCATGAATGGATACAGAGTCAGGGTAAGTTTTCAGAGGAATGCTATCCAGATGATATAAAGGTATTCTCGTATTAAAATGTTATGTAAAGTTTTTGATGTACATCCAGATAGAAACCACAGGAAAGTGCTACAATGTCCTCAACCAGAAAAGTGAGAGAAGTCAATAGTCTTGATATATTAATATATCAATATATCCCACATAACTTTTTTCGTTTGGTAGCATAGTTTATCCAGAATTATTTTATGTTTTTTGGAAAGCACTGATAGAAGATAGCCATAAATTTAACACATAGTTTTGCAAAATCCATGATGGTACTTATTATAGAAGAAAAGAAATATTTTCCTGTAGAAATCAAAGGTATTCCATGAAATGGAAATGTTTCGTTTCCAGGTTCCTGCTCCACATTTCAGACTAGCAGTAATAAATTTAGACAAGGAATTTGGATATGATATGGAACTGGTTCAAATAAATACAGTATGTGTAGATTTTGCATATGTTCAAGGGCAAAGTATTACAGGGGCAGTGAGTCCCTATCACGAGGTCAGTTTTATTTATTCCTTAAGCAATGAGATCATGACTGCTGGGAATTAATCCATTCATGTTGTTATTGTCTGTGCAATTTCATTTGCTTTCTTTCTTCATAATTCCCATGAAATTTTTACATAATCCTAAATAGTCCTGCCAGCTCCCTTCCCCCTGCTTATCTGCACATGCTTTGCCAGATTACATGTTTCGTGGTTCCGGGGAGATGAATGGAGTTAACGTTCAGCTGGGCACAGAGCTGCCTTTGTTTATTCTTGCATTGCTTGGAGATCAGAGCAGGAACCAAATTTACTGAGTCATTCTTTGCTCTTGGCCCTTGCTAAGCCCTGAAATGGAAGTTGCCCTGTTGATGGTGGTGGTGCTCACCCCTCACTCATCAGAGGAGGATTCATTTGGTGTTTCTGAGGATGCCTGTGCTGTGCAGAGTAGACTTAATCCAGAATCCCTTGGGCTCCATTGCTGATGGCCACAGCTGATGAACTTCAGACAAATTCATAGATGTCATTCATTTGACATTTTAAACACTGAGTTCAGGATGGAGTTGCTCACTGAAAGTGTCTAATGTCTTCTTTACTATAAAAGGACTTTAGATGACTAATTAGGTCTTCAGTTCTTCAAGTTAATTCCATCTTTTGTCTCTGGACAGAAATTCTGTAATGAAGAATCATAATTTTGTTTTTAAAGTATATTTTAATTCATATTTAATACTTTTAATAATTCACTTTCTTTTTCTTGTCATTTACAGTTTTATATCCTTAAAATGTCGAGATTTTTAAGGTTTTAAGGTCCTAAACTCTGTTGATTGCAGGGAATGATGCTAATAATACTGTGGAGAAAAATGCAAAACTATTTTTACTATGAAAATACATTAAAACTGAGATCAGTTTGGTCTACCAGAAAAAGAGCTCATCTTTTCTTCTAATATTGAGAACTTTATTCTAAGCACACCAGCACTCAAAGCCTTAATTACATCAAAGGCCCCAAGTTTGCTATGCAGATTTGTTCAGCTTAATGGCTTCTGCAGAATGTTTGGTATGTTCTATAAGAGGTGGGTAAAAAAATCCCCTGGATGTGTGTACTTTATAGCCAAATCAAGTATTACATTACAAAACCTATTGATCTTTCCCCAAGTGGCATTTTTATTTTCTGTATAAAACTCTGAGTAAGCTTAAACTTTGAAAATGCTTACTCTTGACCCCCCCACCACCTTTTTTTTTTTCTTTGCTTTCCAATTCAAGGGATTCTCAGAACAGTAGATATCTTCTTCCGCTGTGTAACAGAACTCTTCAGATAGTGATAATCCTCAGATAATGTCAAGATTCAGAAGACTAAAAATGTATTTTCAGCATATTTTATAAACACTTCAGTACTGATCTACCTTGTGCTTGATTTCTCAGGTTTTATATTTTTTTAATTGAGGCAATTTTTCACAAAATCACAGAATTATTTGAGTTGGAAGGGACCTTAAAATATTTTCTCGTTCCACCCCATCCAAGCTGGCCTTGGACACTTCCAAGGATGGGGCAGCCACAGCTTCTCTGGGCAACCTGTGCCAGTGCCTCACCACCCTCACAGGGAGGAATTCCTTCCCAATATCCCATCTAACCCTTCACTCTGTCAGTGTGAACCCATTCCCCCTTGTGCTGTCACTTCATCCCTTGTCCAAAGTCCCTCGCCGGCTCTCCTGGAGCCTCTTTAGACCCTCGAAGGGGCTCTAAGGTCTCCCTGGAGCCTTCTCTTCTCCAGGCTGAACATCTCCAGCTCTCCCAGCCAGGCTCCATAGGAAAAGTGCTCCAGCCCTCTGAGCATCTCCATTGCCCTACAACTGCCCTACAATCTGGGCCTTGACCACCCTGCAGTTTTTGTCCTCCTGCCCCAGAACTGCCAGGCACAACAAACAGTGCCCTGCCATTGTCTAGTCTAAATAAAAAATAAATTATTTAGTGTTCGCTTCTGGCAGCATCAGCCCTTGCAGGGCAGCTCTGGTTTTCCCTGAGGTGGCCATCTGGCTCCTTTGTAGCTGTGATAGGCCCACAGTGAGAGTTCTTGAGCAGAGGGAATCAGGAAATCATGCCACAAGATGAATATGTGAGCGGTTTGGGAAGGCAGCACCTTCATCCCAACATTGTTGCCAAGCACAGGGGTGTCCAGCCGTGCCGCGTACGTTTTTCAAATGTTCCAGCCTAGCAGCTCCTCGGCACATTTCCTCCAAACACGGAGCAGTCGGTAAGCAAGTTAGTTTGGCCTCCTGCCTTCTTCCCCCCACACAAAGAGCTTTGTATGTCAAGTGTGAAAGCTTCAAAATGGAATAAAAATAAGATTATTTTTCATCCTGGATGGTAGGTGACAACGTGCAACTCTTTACCTTTTTCTTTCCTTTCCCTTTTTAGTTCTTCATGCTGAAAGAAAGATATAATGCAACACATTTTTGGAAGACTAAGCAGACGTTTACTGTGCCAGGTCCTATCTACTGCATCCTTCAGCATGTTCCAAGGAAAGCATGCAAAGTATTTTAACTCTGGTGTACAGCACATAACTCAGCTTCTTAACTGCTTAGAGTGACTAGTACTACTAGAGAGGGAGTAAAAGCGATCTACTTTTAATTCTTTTGATAAACCAGTTGAGCAGTGTCATTGCTGCCATTTGTTGTATCTGCTTTCAAGCTGAAGTTGCTTCAGGGTGGAGTTTCATTAGAGGTTTCACTATTTCTTCTTAATGTCAGAAAAATTCCCAGCAAAGTAGCATTTATTCTGATGAAAGAGGACTTCAGTCCTGTTGGAGTGAATTGCTGCTCCCTCCAACAACAAAATTTGGAAAATTTCACTTGTATAAAGTTGAAGTTGTTTCTTAGTTTAAACATCCTGTATAAGTTCTTGTTTTCAGAAAAAAATAGTTGAGAGAGAAAAAAAAAAAACAAACAACTGTGAAAAAGGATAATTAGATCTCCTTTAGACCTACAGATAAAATTATTTTAACAAATATGTGACTTCCCCAACACTGATTCTCATTTTCTTTAAATTCTTTTGGCCTGAAGGCATGATATGTTCACAGTAATGTGCTCACTCTTTCTTCTCCCTTTTTATCCCATGTTATTGATTCGTTTTGAGTTTATAAAATATACCTTGGGAGTGCAAAGGTAAGGGAACATTACATTTTTTCGAAGCAGGGATGGTGTAAGAGAAGAAAATACTGCTTGTGATCTTGAGAAGTGAAGAGGAAAAAGATGATCTGATGTTGTCCTTGGGTTGGTGTTTCCTTAAAGATGACCCAGCTGTGCCACCTATCTGTTCATTTCTCCTGCATTTCCTGGTTATTTATGGACTATTCTAAAACTGGTAGGACTGAAGGAATGTCTGTCCTTATCCTGCAGACTGTGAGGTTCCATGCCATGACGTGTGGGTTCTTTGCTTAAAGTGAGATAGGAAAAAAGTATAGTCCAGTTATTTATGACAAAAACTATTTTATTTGGTGGCGGTTTAGAGCATCACACTGGAATCTACCTTTAAGAAAGAATTATTTTAAAGAGAGAATTGAAGGAAGAAAACAATTCTATTTCACATATATGTAGGTAATTTTGCTAAATAAAAATATTCGTACAGAGAGAAATCGATTGAAAGTATTTATTTAATATATAAGAACAACATTAAATCCAGTGTTTAGACAACTACTGTAGACAATTTGTAGAGAGAAATGAAGTTTCTACTGGAAAACTCCCTCAGCAGCACCTTTCTTTTAATACACCTTTGAGTTTTTTCACTTATAAAGAAACTTGTAATACTTTTAATGAAACTTGTAGCCTTTGACAGTCTGCATTTTCAGAGCTTTGTAGTCTGAGAGTAGCTATTGCTAAATCATTTAATTTAACATAACTGCTTTTGGGATTCATCTGGCTTGGAGTTTCCATATTACATTATGGGATGCCTGTAAAAGTTAAAGTGTCCTTGTCAAATTTTGACATATTGGGGATTTTTTATCGTCTCAGGTAGGACTTCGAAGCATAATTCTTCATATTACCATGTCATATAATTTTGTTTTTCCATGCCTTCCGTGTTGTTTCAAGGAGTTTTAAATCCCTGGGACAGCTGGATGAAAGGGTAATAGCCAATGGCTTAACATATAGGTGGCAATAAGGAAAAAAAGGATTGTATAATTTATACCATGTTGCAAAAAACCCGAGCTTTTAAAATTATTTGAAGAAGTTATCTCTTAAATATGTGAAAAATTAAACCCCAAATTAGGGGCTTTTATAAAGCATGAAGTAAAATTGCACAAGGAATTTTAGGACTGCTGGTTTTAGGATGTATTATGTGAGAAGTGTCCTGTGCTATGCAGAAGTTCAGATTAGATTATCTTTGTGATGCCTTCTGTTTTTCAAAAGTTTAGCTGAATTAATTCAGGGGCAAAGTTGAGTTCTGTAATGAGTTGAAGTTACAGCATGGATTGTGAAAAATATTTGTAAAGGAATACAAAGTCAGTCTTGACTTAACATTTTGTTGGAATTGATTAACTGAAATTTTTTACTGATATGAAATGTCAGCTCCTCAGAATGTAGTCAGGTTGCCAGAACCATGCATGGGAGAACTGGAAAATGTCTGAGTAGAACAGTTTCTGCCGTGGTGACTAAATGTCCAAATACAGTGGAAGTGATTGACTGGGTAGGTAAGAAACGAAGGAACTGCCCCGGTGTGTTCTTGATAAGTTTGTGGTTTAGCTTACAGCTAATTTGAACATGTTGACTGTGAACGAGATCTCATAAGTGGTGGGTTGGATGGTTGTAGGAGAGTGACCTAAAAGGCGGAGAATAGAGGAAGAAACTCTGAATTTGAAGTGCTAGTTTTATTTAATTGCTTCCCCCTGATTTGAGAGCTGATAAGGCCAAATGCAGGTTGTATAGCATAAAGACATATATATATATATATGTGTGTGTGTGTGTGTGTGTGTATATCTCTGTCTCCAAATGCACTTACCAATAGCCCTTTTGTCTTTGTTAAATCAGATTGAAGAACTCTACGATTTTGATTTCATCAGATGTAAAATTGTTCAGGGCATCAGAGCAAAATTTGTGTCTATGTGTGTGGTTTTTCTCTTGTTTTTTGTCCTTGGTGTGAGCACACCTGTACTTTACGTTCTTTGTGGATGGTTTCTTGAGCTGCACGGACTCACTGCACAAGCACAGTCTCGGTGCCATCAGCCACTCCTGACATCACTTTGTATCCGTAGTGATAGTTCAAGTGTGATGATTTATTCATTGGATTACAGTTTGGTAGATACTTATATTCCTTTCCTTGTTGTTTAAAGCAATCTGCTTGATTGAGAGATTGGACTAAGATGTCTGCTTCTGACAGGGACAATCACTCTTTTTAATCTGACTACTGCTTCGTGCCTCTGATATGTGAAGGATTTAATCTCTTGTGGAGACCAGATCTTTACCTCGTGAAAATCACCTCTGCTCTGTTGAAGTAAACAGAACTCAAGCACCTGCTCAGACCTAACCGTGGACTTCAGTGGTGCTTCAACCATGATTCAATTACAGCATCCTGTGTATGTGGAGGGGACGGTGTGTGTAGTGTTTGTGGTTTCATAACTTGTCTCTTTTGAGATTCATTCTTTTGGTTGGCACTGGACTCCATGTGAAATACATTCTTAAATGCAGTAGTGAACATTTGAAGATATTTTTTCTCCCACAAGCTCTAATTCAGTCTAATTTCCTTTCTTTTCCCGAGGCGTTCAGAAATACAAAAATTCAAGCATAAAATAACAGTGAAAAAAAGAAGAAACAGACACATGTACCACTTATTTATTACTGTGTATTGAGTGTGAGAAGGGGCACTTCAGTGCCTCTCTCTGTCTGGTGCGTCGGTGTGATGGAATTTATTAATTTCACAATTTAGAAGCACACGGATTCAGTTCTGCTTGGTGCAGAACGTGTTGGCCTCGGTCCAAGAGAACATTTTACTTGTCTGGTCATCTGTAAACACACAGGCAGAATACTCATGTGCTTCAGTTTAAACGTGCACCTCGGTCAGGGCAGCAGTGCTCAGCACCTCTCTCCTCTCAGCCCTCACTGCTGGGCTGGGTAAGCAGCGTGCAGGCAGGTTTTTAAAATAGGAATTGACACTTTCCTCTGGGAAATTTAACTCACAAGACTAATAACCCATCTGTGGTTTATATTTCTGCATCTTGACTTGTTCAATGCGTGTTTAATTTGGGAGGGTTGCTTCAAGGTTGTGGCAAGGGTGCTTTGGTGCTATAATTTCTGTTGTGGAATGCAGTCTTGTTGGAATAAGGTACATCATGTACTTTTACTCTTTTGTCAGAGAGCAGAAAGACAAACACGAACCATGGACTCGGTCCAGTATGCAGAATTCTGTGAAAGTCGGCAGTTGAGTTTTTGTAAGTATTATAATGGCTGCACTGTATTAAGATGTTTGATTATTATTTCATGTAATAGAGAGTGCACCAGAACCTCATGTTTTTTGAAAGCACTTTTGTTTCATCCACCATAATAAAACTTTAAATTCTTTGTGTAACTCTTGGGAACAGTTAATTTAGCACAGTTTCAGGCCATCAGGGAGAGTATTTTATTTGAATGTTTACCAAGCTTTCTCTGTGCTCAAATACTGAGATGGTGAGGATGACTGCAAAGATAGAACTATTGAGGAGTTAATGGATTAAAACCACACTTGCCTGAAGTCTGTCATGGTGGTGCTAAAGTCGGCACATTAGCAAAGTTTCATGGCTGCAGGTTTTTTGGAATTCATCTAAAATTAGAGAAGAGCAACAAGTTTAGCTTTTATTTCCCAATCCGCAGAGACACAAAGAACTTACTAAAGAGTCTTTTCTATTTTAAGCTGTAAGCTCCTGCTGTGGAATTTATTCACCATTAGCCAAGTTCATCAGTATACGCCATTCCAATACTAATAACATGATGACAGAATTAGGGCTTTACTAGCACTGAAGACCAACTTACTAGAAGTACTTGTGGGCCATGACTATAATGAGCTGTAAATTAATGGGCTTGATCATGTAGCAAAACATCATTACAGAAGCAGTTAAGTGATGACTAAGATTTTAGGTCAAATGTCAGAGAAAGGGAGGTGAAGGAGCCAGTAAAAATCATGACAAAACAGCACATGATCCTACAACACAGACTTGAACACAGTGGTGTCTTTAAAGGAAAGACCTTATCTTGTTGTTCCTTTTAAATTCAGAGGGAGTGACTCATTTATGGCAAATAAATGACACATTTGAGATACTGTTCTCCATCAGCAAATGTCAGCAAATGTAGAAATACATGTTTTGTAAGCACTTCTTTTCCTAATTCAATATGTTTTTTATGTTTAGTTATAATTTGGCATCACACATCTGTGAGCCATTAGATAAATGATACTTCAGATTAGGGTGACTTCAGGAAATGAGAGGTTTGTGATAAAGTCATTTTTAAAACCCCAAAATTGCCATCTGGAGACAGAACAAACAGAAATCTCAAATTTGCAAAATAAGATTGAATGTTGCTGACCAGAAGATTGTGATCTATAAAAATATCTCTGTGCTATTTTCACAGTGTTTTTAAATGACCATGTCTATATGGTTCTTTTTCACTGACATTAAATGTCGTTAAAAAATAAGAGAATTACAGTGGTTATAAAATGGTACCAAGAGAGACTTGGGCACAAATTCAGTTGCACAAAATGAGCTCAATTAGACAGAAGCTACTGAAGGACATGCAGAACATTTGTTCAAAACTAACACAAGGCTATTTTAAACTTATTTATTTCAGTAAAAATTGATTGCGTTACTATGTTTAAAGAAGTATATTACTGTAATATAAGGCCATAAAAACTGTGTCACAAGAGAATAAACCTGGAAGGGACTTCAAGAAACCTGTTCTAAAAATATATATATATTAATAATCACAGCTCCAGATATTTCTGCACTTTTAAAGACAAGCAAAAGAGAAGGTCCCTCAAAGGCTGAAGTACTACAGAATTGCAAATTTAAATTCTAGGGAACATTTTGTGATCGTTTTGTGACCTTCACACTTCTCATACTTCTTTGGGTTTTTTGTTTGTTTTTTTTTTCTTTCTTTAGTGATGCAATGTAGCCTTCTCATTCTCTCCTAAATAAAAATAGCTGTTATTTTGACCTCTTTTCTGTTTAACACCTCACTTGTGTGTAGCTTTTTAGTCCTGATTGAAAACTCTTTTTGAAAGAATTGCATTTGTTTATTTCAGATGATTTTTCCACCTTGTGTTCACTTCATTTTGGTTGTCCTGTCTCACAAGCAGCCCTCATTAAGAGCCTTAAGAGCTCCTTTCTGTCCACAGATTTCTGTGATCATCTTGCCCACCACTGACATAAGATCATCCTCTTTTTCCCTCCTTTTACTCTCTAAGCAAATATTACATTTCATTGTCCCATATTTTTCTCTGCCCTTTTTCTGAACTGATCTCACCCATTACCAGTCTGAAGTTCTTGTATGAATATTGATTATTCATCTATCCTTATTTCTTTATATCCAAAGCACACTTAAAAAACACTCTTCTACAAATAATTTTGGCTCAATTGTAAGCACCTCAGCCCTGTA
Source organism: Eulacestoma nigropectus (assembly GCA_013397775.1). Classification (NCBI taxonomy): domain Eukaryota; kingdom Metazoa; phylum Chordata; class Aves; order Passeriformes; genus Eulacestoma; species Eulacestoma nigropectus. Next base: position 1,263,836 of record VZTE01002905.1, read on the forward strand.
AGGTTAACACCAGGACTTCCAAGTTCTTCTATCCTTCATTTGTCTTTGCTACTGTTAATACAATTGTATCAGTTTTATCTGGACTCATATTTGTGTTGATTTCTTTTAGTGCTTTTTCTCATTCATCAAAGATATGATGCAATCATTTTATTTATTTTACAGTAATATAGTCTAAACCAGATTTGTCCTGTCCACACTCCTCTGAGATTGACCCTTCCTTATTCTGCAGTCTCCCATATGGTTGATGACCTTGTTTTTTTTCTCTTTATTCCGTGTGTTTATGTGTCTCCAAAATGTATGAAATAACAGTCTTTCCCTGCTGGTTCCATTTTGATAATTCCTTCTTTGGCCAATGAAATCAGACTCACACTAATGGCTTCACTTTTGCAGTATTTCTGCGACCCAAAAATATGGATTATTTTGGCCTGTCGTTAACTTTTCCTTTTCCCCTTATGGTTTTAACTGACAGCAAAGAAAGCATCCAAGTTCCGCGACTGGTTGGACTGTAGCAGTATGGAAATAAAGCCAAATGCAGTTGCAATGGAGATTTTGGCATATTTAGCATATGAGACTGTGGCCCAGGTAAGGGACTGATTGAACTCTAATGAAAATGAATTAATTACTCTTGGAGGTGCTTCAGCCTCAGGGACTGGGTTGTAAACCCCTTAAAAACTGCAGTCACTGATTCAGCTCTCCAAGCTAACTGGATTCATGGAGTAAGAGTGGTTTGAATTGGAAGGGACCTTAAGGCTCATCCAGTTCCAACCCCCACCCATGAGCAGGGACAATTTCTGCTAGACCAGCTCAAAAATCCAGTCTGCCTTTCAATTTGCTGTGTGACAGATGTGTGCTGTACTGTGTTCATCCATCTCATACACAAATAGAAATGTTTTACAATGGCTGCAGAAGAGAGGGGGGAGTCCAGCACGAACCTTTTTCAAGTCCAAACTGAAACCACACACTTTGCTATGTGACCTTTGGCAGTGCACTGAGGTTCATTCAATCCCATTGCACAACCGGATTAGAAAGAAGGATTTCCTGGAAAACAAAATGTTACCTTAGTGCCAAGCCAAGCCCTCTTGGGTAGATAGATTGCTCCATATATTTACAGAAGTGGAAAAGAAAGGTTCTTTAGGTTGAAATGTGTGAATAATTTTATTTTATCTGAGAAACACTAAGAATATTCTGCCTCAACCCACAACCCTCAGTCGTCCATTGTTACAATGACATTTTTAATACCATGTCAGTAACCCCACCTGTTTTGCCTCTCCAGCTGGTGGACTTGGCCCTTTTGGTTAAACAGGACATGGCTCCCAAAGCTGGTGACCCATTCAGTCATGCCATATCTGCCACCTTCATACAGTACCACAACTCTACTGAGGTAAAACTTGCTTTTTCACATATTAATGCATTTTATGTTTTGCTTTTACATGTATTTTCTTCCAAAGTAGACATTGAATGTGGTATTGATACAGACTTCTGTTACGGAGTTTATGAACTTGAAATTATGTATTTAGATAGAAAGGCATTACATTATAGTTCTGAATGTTAAATTCTTAGCAGAATTTATAATTAAATAAAAATTCTCTTTTCTTGGGTGAAAATTCCTTCTCTCTGTATTCAAGGCTCTATTGCAGATTTGGAGATTAAAGTTTTCAAAATTGTCAAGTGCACTAAGTGCTGTGTTGCATGCATTGATATTATACAGGTATTATAGTAACTTCTAGAATGAGAAAACCAAATTCTGTATTGCATCTCTTCCAACAGGAAATCTGAGAAGGAAATAATTGGGGTGGGGTTTATTTGTGATTTGATTATATTATGGCTATTGGACATCTTGCTTTTTACAGCCACATCTCTTAGGGCAGTCTGCGAGTGTGAAGACCAGTCTTGACTCCCCTGAGAACACACCACCCCCTACACCCACCCCTCCAGCCTCAGCAGGGCAGCAACACCTTGGGAAAACCCCCTCAGGAGCCTTGGGGAATGGTGGAATTGGACAGGACTCCACTAAATCCAAACAAAGGAAAAGAAAAAAGGTATTTGGGGCACAATCCTGAAGGGAAAAAAAAAAAAAAAAAGGAAAAAGAAAGAAACTAAATCAACATCCTCAGGAAATTATCACAGAATCACAGAATGCTTTGGGCTGGAAGGAACCTTAAAGATCATCTCGTTCCAACCCCCTGCCATGACAGGGACACCTTCCACTGTCCCAGGTTGCTCCAAGCCCCGTCCAACTTGGCCTTGGACATTTCCAGGGACGGGGCAGCCACAGCTTCTCTGGGCAGCCTGTGCCAGGCTCTTACCACCCTCACAGTAAATAATGTGTCTCATCTTACATATTAATTTTAACCTATATCATATATTAATGGCCATTGTTATTGTAGGGCCAAATGTGTGGTTTGTTGGTTTTTTTTCTCTCCAAATTAGGCTAAATTTTCCAAATAGTGTCTGCAAACTGAATTTTATTAAGGTGACAACTGCTGCTTCTGAGATAACTTGCTCTTCTACAGGCACAGCAATACCCACCACCCCAAATCATCATCCCGTTCTCTGACAGAGGCAGCAAGCGCAGGTTTTAAGGGTCAAAACATAAGCAAAATAGGCAAAGAGGTGCTTGTGATTCTCCTGATCCCAGCAGCCTTAGGTGTCTGCAGCCCTTGCCTTTAACAACTTTGCCTGACTAGCTTTATTTTTATACCAGTTGGTTGCATTCAAGCTAAATATTTGTTAACTGCATAAAACAGAGATGTCTCATATTCGGAGTGTGAAATATAAATGTTGCAGTTCTTGTCTGCTGTTGCAGAGTCTTGGTGTTCTGTCTGAGAGGCATATTTGTACCTAAAACACTCAAGAGAAATCAGTGTGATTAAATAAACTGGATAGGAAGGCCTGTGCTGGTCACTTGGGGCTGTTTTGAAGAAATGTAATGGCAGTGCTCATTTTGCTGAAAAGCAATGGAGTGACTTGGGATTTTATCATGTGTTTTGTTATTAAAAAATACTCACTTTTCAGGGTAAAAACTGTGATTTCTACAGTGATAAGGTAGAAAAATATGTATTTTCTTCTTCTAGTGTCATAAGTGCTGTGGATAGTCCCGAAGTGTTCAACTTCCTCCTGTTCTTATTATACTCTGGTTAGAAAGCTTTTAGTGAATCCTGGAAAGACTTCTCCTTTTTCCTCTTCTTTTTTTATGTTATATTTGATTATATTTTGCTCCTGTGGCTGATTTTCATTATAATTCCTAGGAACAGAAATTTAGCTGGAGGTGTAGTTTTTGATACATTGTATTTTACTGGTGCTGTGAGTTTATTTTAAGTTCTTAGTGTTTGACTAAATGCCCTTGAAAATTACTATATTCCAAAAAGTGCAGAGTTTTAATGAAATGTTCTTATGACTTATTCAATTTGCTTAGGTATCTACTGGATATGACTGAGGCATTGAGACAAAGAAGTTAACTTGGTGAAAAATACTGTTTTTAGGCCATGAAGGCCCAGTCCAGCAGAAAATATTTGAGTTTCATATTCCCTTTGTTGATGTCCATCAACAGAGGAAGAATCTGCCATTATGTTATGAATAATTCTGTGTGTACTCATAGGCTCCAGTGGACTCAGCACTCTTGAAAATAAAACATGTTGTAAAAAATATCCCAAGTTTGAGAACATTAGGATATGATGTGAATGTATGAGGGGGCCGTGGATGTGTGTACATTAAACTTCAGCATATAATTAAAGTTTTTTGTCATTCTCACTGCACTCACTAATACAATTCTCATGAATTTATTGCCAAGCAGCCATCATTAGATAAGTCTGAATTCTGGCAAGCAGCTGTGTCTGGGTGGAGCCTAAAGCAGCATTTCAGGTTGGCTAGCAAGGAGAAAAGAGTAACTTTTTGTTTTTAAATCCCTGGAAAATTATTGTACAGTCAGTGTGCCAGTAGCAATGAATTCTTATTTTTACCTGTTTAGGGTCCATAATCCAAAAAGTCATTTGAAATTTTAAAACTTTCCATTTTGAGGTAATTTTTTTTTTTTTTTTTTTTTGCATCCTTCTAGCTCCATTATGTTACATGTTTCAGCTTCAAATTTCAATTTGATTTTACTCAATGGTGATTTTGGTGTCAAATTGCTTTCCACTTCGGGTGCTTGTTCAATATTTTCCCCACCCCTTGACATCATCAGAAGAGCCTGAAATGTTTTAAAAATAATTTCTGTGGTTATTGCAGTATGACTTATATGACCCTTTCATTTTAGTTTGAACATTTTCTGCTCTTTTCAGTTGCAACATAGAGCAGCACTAGGTGAAAGATTTAAGAGGACTAACATGGTGTTCTTTGGGTCTCTTAAGCAAAGTTCATGTAAAAGTCCTCTTTAATTTGTTAATAGCTTTTTTTCTCTGATGTAGTGTGTGGCAGCAATGATGTGTATCCTCAGGAAAAAAAAATTGGTCCATTTTATAAAGGTTTATTTTCATACTTTATGCACTGTAGGTCTGTTGTGTGTTTTTGATTTAGTAACAATTTATGTGTTTTTCTGTTGCAGAGCACTGCAGCCTGTGGGATGGAGGCTCAAAGTGATGCCATCCAGCCCAGCCACATCAGAGAGGCCATTCGACGCTATGGCCACAAGATTGGCCCCCTTTCCCCATTCACAGTGCGTAATAACAGAGTTATAAAAAGTTATATTTATAATCTTAAAGAACTCTGATTTTCAAGTGGTCAAATGAAGAAGCTTTGGAATTGTTGAGAGCAATTTGTGGTGACTGTAATTTTCTTTATAAAAGTGGCATAATTCTCTTGGGAAATAAAACTTAGTAATTTCTGTCTCTTTTTGGAAAGACAAAAAAAAAAAGGTTTTTTTCCTTTTAAATATTATTTTCTTTCAATTACAAATTATGCTTTTTTGTTAGTCCTTGAATTTTCTGTTTTTCCAAAGTTTAGGTTTACAGTTATTTTAAATTATATGTATTCCAATATGGTGAAGAGCACTTTATATTCTAAAATTAGTTGTGTGTCAGATACTGCTCCTATTGGAAGTTGAACTCTCAAGTGACACATTTATGGTTGGGGAAAGAAGAGGATGGTTTTTTTAGATAACTTTGAACCTCCACTGAAATGTAATAGAACTGAGCTTGTGGTAAAACACTGATGGGTTCTGAGGTTATGCCATCATTTTTTCTATGCAAATTGCAAATCCATTGTTCAAAGCAGCCAAGTGAATTCTTTATTTAATTTTCTCAGCTGATGAAAATGTGAAAGCCGTCCATCTCCAATGTCATAAATTGGGGTCATTTTTTTTTTATCTGCTGTTCTGTGTGGCATATATCCTGCTTACCTTAGAATATCTGCATTTAGAAAATAATAAATGTCAAAGAAATCATTATAGGAAAAACCAAACAAAATCCACCAAACAGAATCTCAGCTCCTAAAAATCAGGAAGAAATTGTCCAATTTCTGAGAGATTTTAGGAAAGGAAATTTATTCTGAATTTAGATGGAATTAATCTACATAAAAGTAATACAGAAGTATATGACGGCCATAAATATAAGGGAAGTAGTGGGACTTCAGAAGCAAAGAACAAAAGAAAAGAGAAAATGCGTGTGTGAAGTTAAAATTTTCCTAGTGCCAAAACTAATCAGCACTTTTATAGATGGCAGTGAAAGATTGATTTATTAATGATAGTCAATACACAATTGCAATGAATTGTCTTTACATAACTTCACCTTTCTCTTCTGCAACTCAAAAATGCTGGATTAATATCATGTAAAGTGTTGGATAGAATTTCCAGTCCAAAACAGAAAAATGTCTTTAGCAGAAGTCTGCTAAGAGATGTAGCTAAGACCATGGCAATAGCTTCTGAAAGCAGAGAATGTATTTAACCTTATTTTAAAAAAGTAAAGAGCTCACATAAACAGCTGCAGAAAGGTGAATCTTCCTTCCCTGACCCTCACTAAAAGTGGTTTGACCAATTATTAACCAAAGTTCAATTTTTTTTTTCAACCACAAAGTATAATAAAATACCCTGGTTTGGGTTGGGGTTTTTTTATGTCCTCCACTCTTGTGAACTTCCCAAACAGTGCAACTGAACAATTTAATTTGTTAACGTTACCTACAGTCAATGTGGTTGATGAGAGGAGCAGATCTTGTTCCCCCTGAACAAGCCAAGAATAAGAGGGAATCTTGGGTCAGCTTCTGGATGCCTACAGATGTTGTGGAGCTGTAATACGATTCTGCTTTTAATGAAAAAGCTCAGGAAAAGTATTTTGAGAGGTATTACAGAGTCTGCATTTAGGTCATTTCCCCTGTGAGTGCCCTCATGGGCAGTTCTGGGGAGAGACCTGGCGATGACAATTGTCCATGCAGCAACCAGGACCTCTGTGTCTTAATTTGGCAGAAATGTGGATGGAGCACTGAGTACCCTCTGCAATCTGCCTTAATGCAGATTTCCACAGCAATTACACTTTAATGATGGCCAGGTCTGGTGGCATGGGTGTAACCAAACCTGAAGAAATGGATTAACAGAACTACTGCAGATTTTTATGTAATCAGGTATGGCCATTTCCTCAGATCTCAGCAGCAGGAACTGTGTGACACAGCCTATGAAGGCAGTGCAAAACCTTGGTATAACGTCAGAAGTCTGAGCTGCTCTCTGCAGTGTCTGAGGGGAACTTGTATCAGAAGGATCTAAACCCTTCCCTGAACTATGTGAAGCAGCTAAAAGGGCTATTTTTATGGATCAGTGTAATAACCAACAGACTGGCTGTTGTCAAGGGCCTGCTGCATTCAGAAAGTTCATATCTGAATCCAAATCACCAGGGGACAGGTTTTCTAACTGGAAAAATGAAATTTAACGGTTATGTTGTCCTACACAAGGATGGGTGATGTGGAAAGACAGCTGCCCATTGCATCCCAGCAGTTCTTATGGAAAGCCACTTTTTAAAAAAGAGAGAGCTGAGGTGTGAAAAAGCTTCATGCTACTGAATAGCTCAGTCCCATACAGAGAATTTAGATTTAATTTCTGTGTAAAAGGAAAATAAGGGGGAATATATTATTTTTTAAAAAATCCATATACTTTTGTTTTCTAAAGATAGTACATATGAGTTTGTAAAGCATAAACAGTGATATTTTTTCACATCTTTCCCTTTTTTGCTGTGTCATCATGATTGTCGCTCTCTTCCATCTGATTTGGTGATAAGTGTTCCTAAGGAGTTGGTTTTGGAAAAAGAGTTAAGCTATACAATTTATTCTTTAGCAGCGTTTGATGGATGTTGGTTTGGACGGAAACAACACTTTGAAAGTTTTATAATCATATGGTAAATGAGGACAAACATTAACCCAGTGAAAATGATCTGTTTGCATTTATTTTGACCTTAATAGCTATGTCAAAAATGACTAACATAATTAGAGCTTTAAGTTTTGTCTCCAAGTGCAAGCCACAATGGAAAGCAGCAAGTGTACTCTGGATTCTTCTGCATTGTATCATGTCTAAGGTAGTTTAGACATATGTTTTATCCAAATATTTTCTATTAATAGTATTTGATGGTGCTCAGTGTTTCCCACTTTAAAGCATGGTCTAGACTTTCAAAAAGCAGAGAAATATTAAACAATAGCACCGTGTAATTTTGCAAGACAGGAATGGGAAGTATGGAACTCTCCATCATATGGGATAATGCAATTCCATGTGCTGTACCTGTGTCTATTTCTGTGTGCATTGAAGTTAAGGAAGTGCATAGTGAAAATGATATCCAGTCTTGACTGGGCCTGTAGGAATAATCCTAATATTCTTCCAAATAATATTCCAAATAATAGTAATTATTATGCCAAAGTGTTCACAAAAATGTCAGTTGGATATTTCTTACCAGGAACACAAGCACAATGTCTTTAGAGAATTTATTTTAAGTTATTTAAATTTATTGTATTTCAGACAGTTAGGGTAACAAATAATTCTTTAAGAGTATTTATTCTGTGAACAATATACAGTGCTTACCTGATATCTTGATAGGAGCGGTTGTAAGTGGTGCATGAACAGTTTGTAAGTAGTATTTGTAAGTAGTACTTGTGACCATGAGAACAGCTTTAGCAAAAAGGACAGCTGAGATCCTTTTCTCTGAAATGAAAAGCAAAGTGGTCAACTACAACAGTGGAAGACCACAGGCAAAATCAACAAGGAAATGTTTCCAAAGCAGATTCTTTGCCTTTGGTTTATGCCAGCTCTGAAATGAAATGCTTTAGCTGTTTAGTTAAGAGAAACTGAGTTCACAAATGTTAAGTTCTTATCCTGCACAGGCTCATGGCAGACAGTGACCATTATTCAGCAGCCTGTGTGTGTGTAAATGGGGTGTATTGAATGAACAGGGGTATAACCAACATTTCTTTGGGTATTTATGTTTTGGGGAGAATGCGCCTTCAGCCTCCCAGGCATTTCAGTATGAAAAGGCTTGCTAGTCTAAACCTTCTCTTGTTAAATATTTCAGTCTCATAAAATTGCCTGTGCAGCATAGAACAATGAGTATCTACAGACCCGTGTTTATAACACTGCTTGTGATATTCCCTGCACAAAGAACATGTAACACCAGAGAATGTGATTTGGCAGAGACTTGGATTATTTGGGCCTTACAGAGCCCTGCCTATACTCTTAGAGGTTCTTGAGTAATAAATGCAAGTATCCCATGTGGACTTCAGTAGGTTACCTGTACATGATGATCATAGTTTCACAATCAAATTACATACTTAGTCAAGGTCTTCTGATGTTTTTAAAGTGCTTCTTATTGATCCCAATTGAGCTCAGCTTTTATTCAAATGCTTAAATCAATTTCTGTGGTGAAAAACACTGAGGTTCATCACAGATCTTTAATAATTTCAATATAATAAAGATAGTTTTGTCTCTATTAGTTTACCCTAGAAAACACAATCTGTGGAATAGTAGCTGAAGACCTGGCAAAGCAAAGCTTATGAGAGACTAAACCAGCAGATTCAGGGGGTAGAAAGAAGAGAGGGAACCTTTTAAAATTCAAAGGATAATGTGGCAGTATGATATTTGTGGAAGAGGACATTTTCGAAAGCAAGTTTGGTTTAGATCCCTTAAACTTCAAGAAAAATTCAGCTTCACAGTTCACAGAGTCACAGAATGGGTCATTTGGAAGGAGCCACTGGAGGTCATCTGGTCCAAGCTCCCTGCTCAAGCAGGGTCCACCAGAGCACAGGGTACAGGGTTGTGTCCACGTGGCTTTTGAGTATCTCCAGAGGAGACTCCATGACCTGGAATTGTCGCCCAGAGGCTTTGGTCTGCGTCTTAGTTCTCTTAACTGAAAGGAATTTCTTTTTGCATGTTTCAGATCAATGTAGTAGTGAGAAGTAGTTCTGGAATATAATCTTCAATAATTGTTTCAATGGACACAATGTAGATACAGTACAGCTAAATTTTTCTAAAGTACTTGAATGATAAAAAGTTTTGAATGCTGTTTCCGAAAGAAATTAGTTACATGGAAACCAAATAAAAAATCTTTGATACTTAGGGTCCTGTAAAATACAGACTGCCCATATTGATATTCAGAATCAATTGATACTGATTTTGAAGAAGTCAGGATTTCATTCTTAATCACTTCTGAAAAAAGAAATGTATGTATTTATGTCAAAAGGCATTTGAAAACTTTCCCTTCTGTTACAGATTCAGTTTCTGATCTAGAAAAAGTCAAATGGACATTTTCATGCTTTCTTCTCATTTTGAAAGCAAAAAAAAAGTCATTTTATTTCATTAAACAGTTACACACTTATGATGTCTTTGTCTATACTTCAAACTGTTGTTTGTAGTTATTTGTAATTCTACAGTGTTAACACTGTGTGTTTGAAAAAGATGAGTTATTATTCTATAAAACCAGTAGGAAGTCAAATCTCAATTTAGAAATCTTGTTCCCTTCTCTCCCAACCCCCATCCCAAGGTTCCTCCTTTCAGATTTATGAAAGAAAACATTTCTTTCTGTAAAAGGTTTTTGTATGCCAGCATCTGGAAGTGTTTATTTCAGTGGTGTGTAATCTATCTGTGGATTTAGTTAGCACCAGACCCCCTTTTGTGTACTCCTGACTTAAAATTTTTATAAATGATCTTGTTGAATTTGTGCCAGTGTGCACATGGTTTGGCTGATTGCTGCATATATCCTTTACCTGCCAGTCACCTTTGATTAATATTCCTTCCCTCCCGGTTTTTCTTTCCAAAAATGGTGCCACTGAACTGTCCTCTAAATCATCTTATTGGATAAATTGCTCCAAGATGAGATGGCACAGTTTTGGCCAACTCCTCGACAGAAGGCATTCCTATAATCCATCCTTGCCTGCTCTGTGTAGGGCCATTCAAAAAAGAGAAGGAACATGGGAAATGGGGCTCCCTCTTCTATCTCAGCACTATTTCTTCCATTGCTGCTCAGAAATGTAAAATGGGACATTTGATTTATATGGCTCTTAATAGCATCTGAAGACCCATAAACTGATTGAGAATCTTTCACATCTCCTCTCCTGAACTGAACTTCTTCATTAGATAAGTTTAATCCTGATAATATGGTTAACAGGGTTTTCTCCCAGAAAGATTAAAACATGAAAGAATAGCATATTCAAGAATATTTTAAAGCATATCATTTGGAATAGATTATACAATGTATATGACAGTTCTTTCCATTATAAAAATCCCTGTTGGTTTCCTTAAGCTAAACATCTCATACTCCTTCAGAATAACAACAGTTCTGTAAGCTTTACTTAATGACATTACTAATTTGGAGAGTTTTATGAAGTTTCTTGGAGAAAAGCAGGTGGCTTGGCAATAATTTAAAAGGTTCCCAATTTGTGGTAGCAGTTTCAGGGGGTTTCATGTTTCTAAAGAGGGAGACCAAGCTGCATAATGCTTAAGAGTGTCTGACACAATGATGTATCATTTTGACTAAGTTTCCAGAAGTTCATTGGTCATTAAATGTGCTGCTTGACTTTATATTGCAGTTTCCCAGCTGTCCTTACTGGGGGTAATCGTAACGCTCCAACAGAGTTTATTAATGAGGGCATAAGCTTGCAGTACTGATGAAGTAGTAAGTTGCTCAGATGATTTTATTGAACAGGAACATAGATTTTTAGATAAGACAAAAATGTCATTGAAGTAGATTTGAAAAGAAATGGCTCCCTTTCTGCAGAGCACTGGGAAAGTATTTACAAACGGTCTGGATAGTGTTTGATGTCCTGTGGGGATATTTAAAATTCTTGGATTGCACATACATCAGTGTCCTACTACACAACACAGTACATGAATTGTTGCAAGTGGCAGATGAGGCTTTCAGGCAGCATAGATGTGGTTCTGTTGAGGCAAGAGACACTGGCATGGAGTGACTCTGCTCATGCAGTTCGTACAACCACACAGAGGATTGTGCTCCATTCTGTCACCTCCTGTTCAAAACTGTTTTGCTGGAAATGCTGAACAAAAAGTGCATCTTGCTCAACATAGGAGCTCACACTGCAAAATTTTATCATTTTTCATATCTAATGGTTAAAAAAATCTGATTTGTCAGATAAATTTGCAGCTCTGTTAGTGAGAAGATAAGTGAACTATAAGGTTTGCAATCAGCTGAATCTCTCATATAAACAAAAGCAACTCCTAGTCTCATAAACCTTATATAATTGTTTTTTTCTAAGTGTATGGCCAGATTCTAATACATACTAGAGGCATTTCAAGCACAGTTGTACTGGTGTAAAAGGATCTGAGGGTAAGAATATATTACTTTCTAAAAGTGTATGTTCTTATGTGCCTCCTGAGAGGCTTAAAAAACCTTTGTATGGGTGAGAATCTGACTTCTGGTACTTTGCTCAATCTAACATGTAATACATAAATATTATTTCAAGGGTGAGGTGAGAACTATAATTCTAGAGCAGATACTGGGACAAAAAGGTAACTTAATTAAGTCTACCAAGATACTTCACAAACATAAATATGTCCTTCTTCCATAATTTGCATTAATTTTTGTAGAGACAGTGGCATTGCATCTGTGCAGCAGGTACATTCTGGTACCAGAGTTAATAAATAGAAACTTGGTAGCTGAAGAATGCTAACAAAATTGAAGACTCTTAAAAGGAAAGTGTCTTTTTGTCTTTGCACAGAATAATAGTTCAGCTCCCTACAGTATTCATGTTTTTGTGAATTTGTTAGGTCATGGACAATACCATGTACTTAAACCACTATGTAATGGAAGTTCAGTTGTATTTTATACCATTCTTTCAGATTTCCCTTGAACATGAGCATTCATTCATATTTTTCTCCTTGAAAATTTTAAAAGTGCTTTATGAACTGGAGCTGCTCGTAGTTGTCAGTTCACTCTCAGTGCTGCTCTGAGCCAGCTCAGACTAAGATGCAGCAGCTGTGAGTCGGCAGCAGAGCTGCCCAGCTCTGTAGCACAGGATGTGAGCTGTCTGGATGAAACATTATGAGAACTTTAGGATCATGTAATAAGGCTGTTTGACTTGGAATTAACTTACAGTTGAAGAAAAATTGCATGAAACTTAATTTCTTGTGAGCAGGATCTTGAATTTAGGTGTTACCTGTACGAGAGACGCTTGACAGACGTGTCCTGTTGTATTGAGTGTGGATAGGAGGACAGGCTGGATGGGAGTTGGAGCAAACTGGTCTAGTGGCTGGTGACCCTGCCTATGGAGTTGGAACTAGATAGTCTCAAAGGCCCCTTCCAACCCAAACTATTCTGGGATTCGATCATTCAGAGTCTTAGCCATGGACATCTCTGGCATCCCTGACTTGCCACTGTGCAAATAAAGAATGTAAAACCTCTAGAATAGCGGAGTAAATCTGGAAAGGGGCAGATAATAATATGGGAACACCAAAACCAAGTGGAAATATTTTTTTATAACTCTTATCATCTGTTATTTTCCATTTCAGTCGCCTGCTCTTGTTCCTTAAGTCCTATAATAATACTCAAACTCGAGTACTTGTTCAGCTTGGCATTGCACGCAGGAGAAGACAAAGATTCCTGAATATAAGCAGGGATTTTGTACTTTGTTTCACTCCATGTATCATGTCCCACTCAGTGAAGTGTCACTTTTCATTTAAATCTTTGATACCACTAACAACAAAAAAAGCTATTGAGCATGCTGCAGTACAAATGATGTTTGATTGCCTCTGTTTGTGTCCCCTGTCCTGTCCATGCCCTGAAGCAAAGGTGCTCATTCTCCCCTCATCCTCTGATACACCTCGAGGCATCAGAAGGCAACACTGTGATTTGGTTGCTAGAAAATCTCTTTAACACCAAAGTTTTACTTTTCTCCAAACCAGACCCATTTCAGTGAGACTGGCTGCACACTTGGTACTGCTTAGAAATATTTCTCTAGGAAAATGAAGTGAAAACACCAGGCTTAAGGCAACCAAACACATTTTATGAATTTTATTTTGGGGTTTCTGTGTTCCTTCCCTGAGGTTTTGTATTATTCCAGCTTTCTGACTTTAGCTTCAAGGTTGTGTAAACCTCCATTCAGCAAAGCAGTCATCTGCTTAATTTTTAAACTATACCTTCAGTCTGAGAAAAGCATGTGCTAAATTGAGGCTTCTGGTGTATTAGTAATATAAGTTTTGATACATCTGTTATTTCAGCCTTTTTCTTTTTTTTTTTTTTTTT
>VZTE01002905.1:1277504-1302616 GCA_013397775.1 Eulacestoma nigropectus
TTTTTTTTTTTTTTTGTGTTGCACATAGGAGAAAATGAGAGGGATACTTGTAGGACATAAAATGGGATGAAATTAAGATCAGATTCTTTTTCTTGCCTTGTAATATTTGCCTCACTGGCAAGCTTTGGAAGATACCTAAAGGCTTTACACTTTGATAGGATACAGCACTAGGTCAATATTTTGGTGTTAGTAGAACTAAGGAAAAATCACAAAATGAAGGAAAATTCTAGAAAGGGATATCAGACTTCAGAAAATGAAAACAGTTAATCAAGTACCAGTCATGTTTTTAGTGCTATGTGCTGCTGTACTTATATTTCTGACTGTGGTTTCCAGTTTAGGATTAAGCTTCAGCCAGAGCTTTCTGGCACATCTCTTGTATCTGCTGTTCTACAGCGACAAAATTTCACAATCGAGATGGTTTTCTTGCTTTTAAACCAAGTCTCTTCCTCCCAGTTATATCCCCCTGGATAATTCAGTTCCCTTCACAGCAATTAAATTCTTTAGTTACTTATTGGTAGAAGTTACACCCTTTCCTCCATGACAGTCTCAGGAGAGGGGATATGAGGAGGTATTTTTCCTTGGTAAGACACCTTTCTGTCTCTGGGGGTATTTATGTTAGTTAATATGCACATGGATGAAAATGTAAGATATTGGGCTTTCATAAAAACCCTGAGCTTTTCTGCAAAGCCCTGAGAGCATGTATGAAATAAGTGGTTTCCTTCAGGCTTCAACTACAGAATGACTATAGAACCTGGAGTATACCTGAGTGGTTAAAAAATATCCAATTCTGTTTTACTAATTTGTAATGAATTCCACAGCCAAGAGCTCTGCCTAAGAATTGCATGCCTCTAATTTCACATAATTTAAATTCCAATAATGCTAGGAGAAAAATAAGAATAAGTAGTAATAAGAAATAATAATAATAAAAAAAAAAGAAAACAAGAAGAAAAATTGCGTGATAAATATTTGCTTTGTGTTGCTAACACTGGCAGGTGGGGAAGAGGCTGGTATCCAGCCTGGAGGAATTGTACTAATGCAGTATTCCAGGCTGTGTACTGGCACAGGTCAGTCTTAAAATGTGTTGATGTGCTGACAGGATTGTCATTTTTGATGGCAAAGAATTGGGACAACAGGAAAAAAATAAGACTCTCCAGAGATCCACATGTGTTAGTTTTACTGCAGAAGGTGCTAAAACTGCTGGAAGCAAGTGGTCTCCGTGCAGAATTATTGCAATGCAAACGGCCTGGAAGTGAGAAACAGTAATTTCATGAGGTAATTCTGTCAGTGGTGAAGGGTTTGGGTGTTTTTTTTCCTTGCAAGAAGGACAGGTTATTAATATGTACCATCAAGAAAACTCTAGTTCTAATTGGTGTTTAGATACGACGCTTAAATTACCCTCAGAAGATATAGTGTAGGTTTGGAGTGTGGATTAAGTGCTTCTGAGAAAAAGCATTCAGCTGTTTCTGCATTTGTTAACAAGAAAGTTAAAACAATCTCACCATTGTGCATGGAGGGTTTTTTTTTTAAAAAAAAGGGAGCAGATGGTACAGAAGGAAGGTATATGCTTGTTGCCACGTTAGGAAGCTTGGGGTTTAATATCCCACGGGGTAGATGAGGCCCATCTTTGTCCATAATTTACTACAATAATATTTAGGTGATAAAAATAGTTAACTAGGTACGAAAGAGAGAAATTAGATGTCTCAACAAATACATAAAAAGCTACTAATTATGGCTCTTTAGAACATGTTGAAAGCCATTCATGTGATCAAGGAATACTAATTTCGAGACGTAGTTTTATAGCCAGTTCCAAATTATCAGAAGTAATGAGACATTTTGAATGCTTAACCTGAAATACGCAAAAGAATACTGGGGTTTATTGTAGTTTTTTAAAGGTGCATGATACCATTTCTTCAAAGTGGGATTTTTTTTCTGGAGTCTCAACTTCTGTAACAGAAGTAAACTGTCATTTAACTTTTAAAAGGGGGGGAAAACAATCTCATTAGTTATGCTTTTCAGTGTAAGAACATGAGTAAAGATCCAGGATTCCTCTGTATTTCTGTATTATTCATCTTACACAAATGCAGAACAGAAATTAGTGATGGCTCAATAGATTTTGCGATATAGAAACATGACAAATTACAAGATTTGATAAAATAAACAGAAGAGTGAAAGGAGGTAGTGTTGTTTAGCTGGTGAGGAAGTGATCTCAGTATATAAATTATCCAGTCAGTATGAGACTGAGTATTTTTTCCTGTACGAGTCACAGCACAGAAGAGTTTTAAGAATGAAGTGACAGTGGGTGATGATGTTCATCTGCTGTTTGATTTTTCCTAGCAAAAAGATGCTGCAGGAGATGTGCTGGCTTGAATGTTTGGTTTGTGCACAGCAAAGAGTGGCAAGTGAGGTGATCCAGGTTGGAATCTGACATTTGATGGGAGATGTGCTGCTGCACAGGAGGAGGATGTGTCATGACAGGAAATGGAAAGCATCTTCTAACACGTGGCTGAGAGGAAAATCAAAGTGATGGGTGGGAGTAATGAGCTTGGCAGGATCCTTATGACTTGGTACAAACAAGAAGATGTTTTTCAAAGCTAGATTCCTCAGTGTTTCTGTGACTTCCGCAGATTGGAATCTGGAGGAAGGGTAAGGAAGGCTGTTGCTTGCCACTAGGATTGTTATCTGGAAAGAAAAATATAAAAAGCAGCTGCAATCCTGGAGTGAACATAGTATCCAGTCTCAGAGATGATGCCCATGTTACACACTTTGATGGTGGTGGGGGGCACGAGGTTACTGATGAACAGAAATGGAGGATTTGGAGTAGGCAGGAGATGAGGAATTCCGGTTTATCCACATTCAGCCTGAGCTGGCAGCTTGACATGAGGGCTCTCAGAGGGACATGAAAATCTAACTAGTCCTGTGTTATTCAGCCTGGAACCTTTATCAGTTGTACTTTAGGGTAAGAAACACTTACAGCCATGTCTGTGAGCAAAGGTTACAATGCAGAGTATTATTTGCTTCTTCTAATTTATTACACACTTCCCAATTCATCAAAGCACAATTTCCTTTTAGGTTGCTGAAGCAAACCCTTGTATTTCTTATTTTTTCATGGAAAGAATTAATTCCCAGCTTCATAAAGTTTATTTTCAAGAAATTGTGGGTTAAAAGTTTCTAGTAATGTCTTTTTCCAAAAAAAATAATATTTCACTTTAAAGTGATGTGGCACTATTCAGCTGCCTAAAGTCAGCAGCAACTGTTTGGCTTTAGTACTTACTGAAATAAATCCCAAGAACAGCCCTAGATACTGGGAAGTTCTGCCTGTCGCCATTATAACTGAGACTGACTTTGTAATACCAGTGTAAAGAGAATAAAGGGGGACCTTATCTCTCTCTAAACTCCCTTAAAGGAGATTGTGGCCAGATGGGGGTTGGGCTTTTCTCCCAGGTAACAAGTGACAGGACAAGAGGAAATGGCCTCAAGGTACACCAGGGAAGGTTTAGGTTGGACATTAGGAAAAATTCCTTTGCTGGAGGGGTTGTCAGGCACTGGAACAGGATGCCCAGGGCAGTGGTGGAATCACCAGCTCTGGAACTGCTGAATAAACGTGTGGATGTGGCTCCTGGGGACATGGTTTAGTGATGAGTGCTGGGTTAATGGTTGGACACGATGATCACAGAGGTCTTTTCCAACCTAAATGATTCCAAGATTGTATGAATGAGGCTTTGCTGATTGCTCTGAGAAATCCCCTATGCTGCTGTATTTTCTGGTGTAGGCAGAGGGGCTGGAGCTCTGCCTTCATAGTAAGTGTTGCAGGTTTGGAAAATTTACATTACAAACTCTTCAACTTTCCATTTCTCCAAAAGTAGTTTATTCAGGGTCTAGTTTCCTTGTCAAATATTCTTGGAGTGAAGTTAATTGAGGATTGTAAAGTAATGAAGAGGACAAGGTAGTGACAAAGATTTACTGAGTTACTGTTTGATAAATGAAGTATAAGCAAGTTATTTTCATTCCAGAGGAGCCAGATGTTAAGTATTTCATCTGCAAATTAAGCAAATGGGCAACATTTACAGTCTCTGGGGCTGCATCTTGCAAAGTAGGGATTTTAAAAGAGTGTCCTGGAGTCTTGAGGAATCAGTTGAATGTGATGGAGCCAATCCAGTTCTGTAGCTGAAGGGGTTGAGGCAGTCCATGGGCAGTCCTTGGGCAGGCAGGAAGGGGAGTAGGAAATAGAAGAGTTTTCTGCTGTACTGGGGCAAGCACAGCTAAAATGTGTGCTTGTGTTTTAGTGAGAACCCCAACAACTGGGTGAAGGACTAGAAAATACCGACACGGAGACAGGAGTTTATCAAACTGAAGAAAGTGTTGTGTAGCCAGTCATTAAGGACCTATAATAAAGAAAAAGTCACATGTCTTAGGGTTTTTCAGTCCTTGCATGCAAAGCTACATGGAAATTCAGGGTGGGATTCCTCTGGCTAGGTATAAATATTTGTATCTGAGCACACTGACAAACATCTGTGAACACAACTAGACAGGTTTCCCAGAGAAGCTGTGGCTGCCCCATCCCTGGAAGTGTTCAAGGCCAGGTTGGATGGGGCTCAGAGCAGCCTGGTCTAGTGGAAGGTGTCCCTGCCAGTGGCAGAGGTTGGAATGAGGTGGTTTTTAAGGTCCCTTCCAATGAAAACCACTTCATGATTCTGTGATTTCCTTTATAGTCAATTGAGAGGAACAAGCATTTCTGGACTGTAATTTATCTCTTCCTAAGGTAGCTGTTTAAGAGAGGTCAAATGGACCATGTGGAAGTGCCTTTTCTCTACCTTGACAGGATGATATGTGTGAGGAGTCCTTCTAGTGCAGCCTGATATTTAAGCTAGACAAATTCAAACTAGAAATAAGGCATATATAACAACATAACTAAGTGCTGAAATAGCTTAGCCAATGATTGTGACAGATTATCCATGACTGGAAAATTTGAAATCAAGAGGAGAGGTTTCTGTAAAAGCCATGCTTAAGTTCAACCACAGCTATTGGTTCTGGAGAGCCAATTCAAGAAAATTGTGTGGGCTGTGTTATGAGCACAGTCAGGTTAGATGGTCCTTTCCATCCCCAAGAGCTATGAATCATCCTTTGCTGGTGCTTTGGTAAACTGTAAATGTGAAAATCCACTTTGAATGCAGATCAGCAGCTTATTCGGTTTGAATTCCTGATGTTCACATTAATAGTTTCAAAGGAAATAATTTGAAATTTGCCTTCCTAAATAGGGCAATTTCACTTCAGAGTTACAATTTTCAATATCTTTTCATTAGTTTTGTGTTACACAACATAGTCTGATCTTTTTTTTTCTAAAAATACAAAAAATAAACACAACAATGTAACATAAGTTTATGGAAAGTAGGTATTGATTTTGTAATTTTGACATTTGCTTTTAGAAATAAAGTTTTGATAATTATTTATTAGAACAGGTAGACTAGAAGGGAAAAAACCAGCATTGCTCTTAAAAGCCAATGGAATAACCTTTTTTTAGAACCCTCAGAAAGTCTGGGTCATTATTTCTGTATGTGGTATCTCTATACTGTCTTATAAATATTCATATTACTCTTATATTATGAATAAAATGGGCTAAATACACGACCTTAATTAGAGTAGTGGAAATAACAAGTTATTTCCATTCTTTGAATGTCTTTGGCAAATTTCCATTGTGTCAACATAATTAAGATATATTAATATTAATCTGGTAAGTACTGTAACTTTACATAGTGGAAAAATAAAATAAAATGGACCATGAGAACATTTTTCAATATCAGTTTCAATTTTCATACTTTATATTCTTGTGAAAAGTTATAAAAATGTGTTATTAGTTTATTACCCCATTAAGAAAACAATGCAGCAACAGATGCTTGTTACCCCGATTTTCTCAGTCTGTTTATGGGGATGTTTTATCAAAATGGGTCTTTTAAAAGTTATAAAGATGTAATACTCTCCTAAATTAGGTCATAAATGCCTAATGTGGAAAACTAATGCATTTTATTATTTTTCAAGTATGGGTTTATGTATATTAAAATATGCAGCTGTTAGGAAGTCTGGAGTGTGTATAACAGAAACATATTGCATTACAAGATGTTAGTGTCTCTCTGAGTATGTACATTCTTTATGCACATACCCACACAAGTTTTTGGCACATGGAAGAGACTACATTAACATTCTGGCTCAGTATTATTTTCTAATATACCTTATTATTTTATGAATAGATGTAAATGCTGAATATACAGAGCACTTACATGCGTTTTTACTCTGTATTTGCCCAAACCCTGACAGCAGCCTCACACACAGATTGAGGAGGTAGATTGAAAGTGCAGGTATGAACAACATTCAGTTCCAACATCAGCAACTGTATACTGTGTTTCTGCAGAAATGGTGGGAATTCCTGTACAAGGAGCAGTAACAAGATAAAACCTCATTTTGTCTTCCATGCTAAGCATGCTGGAATGGATTGGTAGTAGTGGAGGAGGAGGAACAATTCAAGCACCTTCTTTTTGCTGGTAGCATAGTAACCATGGCTGCTTTAGGAAATCACAGAATCCCAGGATGGGTCAAATTGGAAAGGACCACAGTGGATCATCTACTCCCACCTCCCTGCTCAAGCAGAATTACCCAGAGCACATGGCACAGAATTATGTCCAGACAGCTCTGGACTATCTCCAGTGAGGGAGACTCCACACCCTCTCTGGACAATCTATTCAGTGCTGGGTCACTGCACAGTAAAGTTCTTCCTCATGTCCAGGTGGAACTTGCTGGGCATCAGTCCCTGCCCGTTCCTCTGGTGCCATTGCTGGGCCCCACAGAGCAGAGCCTGGGCCCTGCCCTGAGCCCTCCCTGCAGACAGGGACACACAGGGCTGAGGGCCCCTCTCAGCTGTGTCTCCTCTTGAGGCTGAACAGCCCCAGCTCCCTCAGCCTTTCCTCATCAGGGAGATGCTCCAGTCCCTTCACCATCTTTGTCCCCCTCTGCTGAACCCACTGCAGGAGCTCTATGTCCTGAGGACCCTAGAAATGGTACAACCAGAAGGATTTTTCCAACCTAAATGATTCTGTGATTCTGTGATTTGCAAAATTTCCCATAATTTGAGGTGGATAGACCAGTTGTCAAAGATGTTGCTGGACCTCAGACTTCTTGTCTCCATTGATGGAAGCCTTTAATGGTCACAAAAATATGAGTAAACTGTAGACCAAATGTGTGTCAGTGATGGGAGTGCACTGAATTAGTAGGGGTCTGTTTCCCACATACACATACACCTCCCTTAATAATTTATCTAAATGGGAAGTTCTATGTATAGTATTATTTTGGTATAGAAGGGAGACAGGATTGTGTAGTTTTTTTGATGTTTTATTCTAATTATTGCAGCATCATTTGAGCATTTGTCTGAGTGGGCACATCCCTCAGCAACCTGTTCAGGTGAGACTAGATAATCTCCAGAGGGGCCATCCAGCCCCAGTGAGTCTGAGATTCACAGTGCTATTTAGGATGCCTGTTGAGGGATTCTGTAAATTCAGGGTTTCTGTCTTCTCATCATTCCCTGGATTCAAGACCTACATTCCAAAGGCTTTATAGATGTACCCATTATAGTCAAAATCATACTGTAGCATCTTTACCTCCCTTCTAACCATGTTAGGAATTGCACATGGAGCCTGCATGCCATGTAGTTTTAATTAACCTAATTGGTCCCAGTAGCTGTGCTGCCAGCCACCAAAGTGTTGATAGGACATCTCCGGAAGCTCAGCTAGTCTGTCATCATCTGGTCTCAAAATGTAGCAAAGATGATCCTCCCCTCCCTGAACTGTAGGTTTTTATGAAGCCTGAAATTCAAACCAATGTGCAAAAGGCTGAATTCGCTGTTATATTCTACTTTTCAAGTACTGGAGTGTCTTGGATGCCATTCATGTTTATGAAGTAGATTCTATAGAGGCAGCACAAAATGCACCATGATTCCAATACCAGGGATCCATGGGCAGCAAGGAGTTTAGCTGGCCCTTCTGCAGGAGTTTGTGCTTCAGAAAAGGTCAGTCAGAAAGGAGCCTCTACAAAACTCAAGGCTAGAGATGTGTTTTTCTGAGAGAGTTTCACAGGAAAATGAGCCTTTACAAAACTAAAAGCTGAAGATGTGTTTTTCTGAGAGGGTTTCATACGAGGTTGTTGTTCCTGGTGGCAAGATATGCCTGTTTTTGCCCTATAACCCGATAACGTATCTTATGGACTGCGCCTTGTCGAGGTGCTTTCTTAATTTAGCACTGACTCAAAGTGTTCATAACAAAGTGGAGCAAGCCCTGGTAAACAGTTATTTTATGGCTTCAAGGTTATTTTTTGAGATATTACTTCCGGAATTAAGTATTTCAGGACTAATTTGGTTATCTGCTTTTCGCTTCTTTCTGAACCACACTAAAAGGCTTTAACACTTAGTTGTGCACTTTTCTGGGCAGAGTGTTCATTAATAAAATGTATCTTGTGTGTCTGCCTTTCCCAGAAAAATGGATTAAAAAAACCTAAAAATTATAATAATGACTCATTATTATTATTATTATTATTATTATTATTATTATTATTATTATTATTATTATTATTATTATTATTATTATTATTATTATTATTATTATTATTATTATTATTATTATTATTATTATTATTATTATTATTATTATTATTATTATTATTACTATTATTATTATTGATTCTATCTGAACATTGTTTTTCTCTGCTGCAAAGCCAGGTTAATTTTGGCCCTTTACACTCTACTAATGCCAGTCCTAGGACTGTCAGAAGAGAATGCTGAAAATTGCACTTTCTGAGCTGTAAGGTGTTTTCTTTATCCTGCAAAGGCACAAGACCTCATCCAGAAACACATCCCCACGTGGTGCAGAGAGGAATGTCCCAAACTGGACCAGGCTGCAAGGGCCACTCAGTTGCTTTCACCTAGCAGGGACCCAGGTGGCTGTGGCTGTCCGAGATGACTCCTGGTGTAGGAGAGCACTCCTGCAGCTCATTTAAATCTTACATATGTTTTTAAATACAACAATATTTGGGGGTTGGTGAGTATTGTGGGATGCACTTGCAGAGGATGCAGTCCAGTGCCGCAGCTTGAATACACTGTGATGGTGGGGTCTAAGCAAAGGTGCAAGGGTGCTTCTATGAATCCTCATTAGAGCCTCTGATTTTATAAATGTAATGATTTTGTCATCCTGCGTATGAATGAAGGGTGTTTGCTTTTCTGAACTGTTCACTTTCCAGTTTGTAAGGAGTATAAATTCAGAACACTTCATAGTCTGGGACCTGAATTCCTCCTGTTTGTAAAAGTAGATCTGTGCAGTTTCCCTATGAGGAACTCCTGTCTTTAAGGTGCAGCAAGCTGAGAGGGCTGTTTGTAAAGTCTAGAATTCCAGAGTAATGTAATGGTTTGGGATTGAAGGGACCTTAAGGACCATCTTGTTCCACCCCCTGCCGTGGACAGAGACACCTTCCGCTATCCCAGGTTGCTCCAAGCCCTGTCCAGCCTGGCCTTGGACACTACCAGGGTTGGGGCAGTCACAGCTTCTCTGGGCAACCTGTGCCAGGGCCTCACCACCCTCAAAGGGAGGAATTTCTGTCTAATGCCTAAACTAAACCTACTGTGATAGACAGGTTCAGTCATTGAAAAAACAGGAACTACAATTCCAGGAGTTTCCATTAACAGTCTGATCTGCTGACAACTGGCTTGATATTTAAAGGAAAAGAGTAATAAGGTATCATTTGAGGAACATGTTCGTGATTAGCCACTCTTTTTTTCAGCAAGCTTAATTTCATATGGCTAACAGGGTTCAAATAACATCTATAACCAAATAAATCGTGGAGTTTCATGTGGTTAAAATAAAGAAGTTCAGATTTTCCAGAGCATGGAGTTTGTATTTCATCTTGCCAAATGCAGGCATATAGGAGAGGGTGCTTTCGGAGCTGCACGTTCTTCTAAACAAGATATTTCTCAGCACTTACTGTAAATGGAGGGGAATGATTTAGCTCAGACTGAGAGATGTCTGTGTTTGAAACTGAGAAACATTAATTGATATCAATGCACATTAAATAAGTGAGAAAGATTTCAAGATGTCTTACTTCTATTTGATATAGAAGGTGATGTTAGCACTGTAAGGTCTTAGTGATAGTGATAGAATTGTTAGATACACTCCAAATTTTGTTTTATGAAGCCTGAAATATTAATAATTCAAGTAACTTTTATATTTAGAATACTATTTTTTTTTTGTTTCATATTTCAGTGTTTGTTAGTCATCTGAAAAGTGAGTTTGGTATCCATTATGGCTCTGAATTTCCTTACCGATTTTATAATCCCATTTTGTTAATTACATGAATATATTTTCTATCTTTCAATTGCAGTTATGGAAGCTCTCACTTATAAAAGTAATTAGTAAAAATACTTCTAGATAAAAGTTGACTTTTTCTGATGAGCCTTTCTGTCTCATGTTAATAGTAACTGAACACTCTACACAGACAGAATATTTTGTTTCTAAGTATTTTGTATGGATTTTTAAGTATTTTTTAATGTAATGTTATTACATCCCACTCCTTTAAACAAGTTATGTGTAAAGAATTAGCCAGAAAAATAGATAAAAATTAGATATAAAAATTACATAGTATATTTTATGGGAATCAGATTCAGTGTTATGTATAGACAGATATTTACTTTCAAGGCAAATACCCAAATATAGGAGAATGTGGTATTTGAAAATTCATGGTAGTGTTAGAGATTTCTCTCCTACCACAGCAGGCCCTGATAAAAAGTTTGTTCCCATATATAACTGACCATATCCAAAGTAGCTGCATACTGTGAATAAAACTTACTAAATACACAGCCAAACTCTGGGATTTTATACACAATGTAAGTATGACATTGTGTAATAGCTGTCAGACAATCCAGACATTTCCAAGGGATTATTGCACATCTCAGGTATTTAAACTCATCCAGCCTTTTGGCTTCATGCCTTAAAATGCTACCAGAGACATGTTATAGTTGCCCAGAAATGCCCTGCTTGTTGTGAATTAGAGCTTAGACCAAAATATTCAGTACATTACACGTATACCCCAAACAGATGATTTAACCAGGTAATGTGATGTGTATGTTTAAAAAAAAAAAAAAAAACTCTAAATATGGAGTTCAATATGCTCTTCCACAAGCTGGAGAGAGAATCTGCCCACCCATCCAGAATAGCTCCAGAAAGTCCTTGGCAGTTTGCAATGTCATTTGCTTCTGTGTTTACTGATCTTATTGTCATGATCTTTGACTTTTCTCTCTTTTCCCTTCTTTTTGGATTTGATTATTCGGCATGATGTTGCATCCTGGAAGTGCCTCTTATGCTTTGAGACCCTCAAATATGGGATGTGATTGTAGCAATGAAGCGTAAAGAATGTCACTCATAGCACTCAAGACTGAACAGAGAAAATGGAAGAATAAATAATGACTTAAAGTCTATCACCATTTCTATGATTTTTCTCTAAGTTACACTTCCCAGGAAGAGGTTTTCCTGTAACAGAGCTCTATCTGATCTAAGTATTCATGTATTAAACTTTCTTAGTGATAGGATTAAATAATTAATACAAAGATGACAAGGGGTCTGGAACATCTCTTATGAGAAGAGACTGCGAGAGCTGGGCTTGATTGGTCTGGAGGAGAGAAGACTGGTAGGGGATCTCAACAATCCATATAAATGTCTCCAATGAGGATGTCAGAGGATGGTGCCAGGCTCTTTTCAGTGGTGTCCAGTGACAGGATGGCGAGCAATGGGCATAAACTGAAACACAACAAGTTTCACTTCGAACATGAGGAAGAGCTTCTTTCCACTGAGGGTGGCCGAGCACTGGAACACCTGCCCAGAGAGGTTGTGGAGTCTCCCTTTGGAAACATTCCAAAACACACCTGGACCCGTTCCTGTGTCACCTGCTCCAGGTGACCCTGCCTTAGCAGGGGTATTGGACTGGGTGGTCTCCAGAGGTCCCTCTCATCCCTAACAACTCTGTGATACTGTGAAATATAATTATTTATTTATTTTCTTGTTTTCTCTTACATGAGAGATGAAGTAGTAGATCCCTGTTTACCTTCTCTCTAACTTTTGCTGCTATTCCTTCTAAATTCTGCCATGCTGGGCTCTTCTCTGTCTCATCTTGATGAACAGCTTTCTTAGCCCAATGTTTTTGTTGTTCCTGTCCTTATCAGCCCTGTGATAGTTTGCTCTGAATCAAGCAAAGCATTCTCCGCTAGACAGGCCGAAGGAGTAGCCAGCAGCCAGGCACACCTTCTGTTGTTTCTGTTTCCTCAACTGCCTTGTTTTTGTCAGATAAAATTGCAAGCAAAAAGCAAATTACAGTGTTTTCTGATATTAACTGTAATATTATGTCTTCTGCCTTGTAGGCAGTTTAGCCCAAGCTGGCTGGCTGCCCATCCTGAGGCACAAGGACACTGCTTTCCAAGGAGGCTCTGTCAGATAAAGCCCTTAGCTTTTCTGGAAGTGAAGGCTAGTTCTTCTCTGTTGTTAGTGAAATGAGACCTTATCAGCATAGAAACACAGCCTGCATGGCAGCACAAAGATACCTGTTTTGCCTCACATTCGACTCCCGCACCAAAGCATATTTCTAGTGTGGCTATTAAAATAATAGCTTTTAAGGTAGAAAGTCTGCTGGCTCACGCTGTGATTATTAGCTACTTAATTAGGAACCTTCTCCAGCTATCTGGGCTGAGGTTCTTCAGAGGAGCTGACTGCATAAAGCTATGTCTGTACCAAGAGATTAACTGTGTCTGTGCTCTCTGACACTGAGGCTCACAAGCACGGCATGACCCATGTCCATATTATTCCATTTTCTTATTCTCCAAAATAGGTGGCCATCTCCAGACTGCCTTTTGAGAATGGCTTCTGGCCTCCAAATATCTCTGAGCTGTGTCCTGGCATTGGGGAATGGCAGTTGCCCCATGCCAAAAGCATTCCTGGGGCTAGTAAAATGGTTTAAATGTAAAGGGTTTTTTTGAGAGTCCAGGAATATTCCCTGAGAGTGTTTGAACTTGAAGTCAATTCTTAATGTGTTGACTGCTCTAAAGCTGAAGTCTTAAACCCTGGCCCTCAGAGCAGCCACAGACATGGTTTCATGGGCTTACCACATGCTGTTTGAGCTATGGAAAAAGGTGCCTTTGCCTCAGTGGCTTTATGGGGTCAATTCGGTTTCATAAATAAGTCATTCTTAACTACTGAAATATAGAAAGTCCAGTTGTCTCGAAGAGCTGGCAGGTCAGATCCTCTTCAACAGCATTCAGTATCTGATGCATCTTGTTGTATAGAATCACATAATTGTTGTTGGAAAAGCCTTTAAGATCATCAAATCCAACTGTCCACCTATCAGCGTCACCATTTTCAACATTAAACCATGTCCTCAAGTGCCACAGCCACACATTTTTTGAAGACTTCCAGGGATGGTAATGGCACCACTTCCCTGAGCAGCCTGTTCCACAGCTCTTTTTGTGAAGAGTTTTTCCTAATATCTAATCTAAACTTCTCCTGGCACAACCTGAGTCCATTTCCACATGATGCTTATTAATAATAGTAGTTACTGCACACTGCAGACAGTGGGGCTGCTTAACTCAGAGTTGTCTGAACTGCAGATGTTGATGATACAATTTTTTTTCCCCATTTTGCTTTCCTGTAAGAACATCTTTAGTCTTCTTTAATTTCATTAAAGGCCAGGTTGGATGGGGCCCTGAGCAACTTGGTCTAGTGGAAGGTGTCCCTGCCCATGGCAGAGGGTTGAAAACAGATGACCTTTAAGATCCCTCCCAAACCATTCTGTGATTCCATGAGTGGGAGGATTGATGTCAAACCATGCTTTGAGATCCTCTGATCAAACACTGTGTGGCTGCAATGGATGTTCCTGTATGCCTCAGTGTGGTCTGTATATTTGTTACATGTTCCTGATGGTCAGAGACCTGGTCCAAAGCTCCTGTTGGTTTTTGATCTAGGCACTGGGTATCTCTTGTGTGGATTGCTAATATTTTCACACAGTCCTCCGGTGGTCTGGATACCTACAATGAAGTGACAGCACTTGCTCTTTGACATTAAAGGCTGTCCCTGTGAGAAGGAGCATAATGAGCATAATGACCTCATTGTGTGTGTAAGCAGGGAAAAGAGAAGGCAAGTTATGAAGCACAACCTTTTTCATTTATACAGCAGTGTTTTAATAACCAGCAGATTTTGGGAAAAGGGCTGGAAAAATAGTAAAAAGATAAATGTACTTATGTTTCAAAGTTGAGATATTTTTTAGCAAGTACGAAAGTTCATTTTGACAGATTAAAATAAAAAAATACCCTCGAATGTTAGGCAGGATCCTGAGAAAGCTATCAGCATTCCCAGTTGATGCTCGTCATGGTATTTTCTCTTTTCTTTTCCCCCCAGTCCTTCCGTGGTACTACTAATGTGAACCTCCTTAGCTGGACACTTGGAGCAGCCTAGTGTGATAGCTTTACCACAAAGGGCTTCTGTGTATTCCAGGAGTCAGGATATAGCACTCTTCTAACAGAAAATGCCCTGTAATGAAGGTGAAGCTCAGACATTATTTATTCCAAATACAGGATCTTTCCATCTGCGAGTTTATAGAGGCTGAGAAATTGTTGAATTTGGAGATTTGCAAATAGAAATTACAAGCTTGACTCTGAAAATATTCCCTCCTGGAAAACAAGTCTTATTCCCTCTTGTGAGCATTATCCTCATGCAGCATTGGACTGCTACAGAAGGAATTTCGAAGGTGGACAGTTTTGCTCATAAAGACACGGCACCATCTGCTCCTGGAATGAAGCAGCCGATCCTGAGCTCGGGTACGTGGAGAGAACAGACCATCACTTGTGCTTGAATTATGTGGAATATTTTTTGTGTGTTTCTTCACCAGGTCCACTTTTTAGGCTGCAGCAGGTTAAAGTTAGAGCTGTGCAAATTTTGAGAAGCCTACATCCAAATTAAGGCTGGCTTGCTTCCAGAAATGGCTGGAGCTGGCAAATTTAAATCATTTTCAAGTTGGAGCTGGGTTTTTTCTGGGTTTTATGTCATCACTTATGAGTTAAAACTGAGGAAAAACCTGGCTTTTGACCAATTTAACCTCTTTTTGCCTCCTGCCTTGGTCTAGAGTATTTTTTCTGTATGTATGACTTGTTTGTTGAGAACTAACCACTGATGGGATTATACAGTGTGTCAAGTCTCTGGAATTGACCTTCTAATAAAGCAGGGGATTTTAAAGCTTTAATTTTAAACCTTTACAGAGCATCGGTTGCTGACGTATCTAGGGGAAAGTGATTCTTAAAAGATTTTCTTAAAAATAAATTTTTTTTCCACTCTATATTTTTATGCAATTCAGATATTGAATGACAATTTTTAAATTAACTGTCATTAGCAACACCCTGGGCCATGGCACTTCTGCTTCAGTAATGAATTAAAAGTTTCTTAGCATGTAGTTTTTCTGAATTATTCCTGTGGCAGGAGGATAATTTATATACATGAGTTTACAGGTGAAATCACTCTTAAGCCCTAAATCAGTGCATAACTTTGTCCCTGCCCGTGGCAGAGTGACTGGAACGAGATGATCTTTAAGGTCCCTTCCAACCCAAACCATGCTGTGATTTATGCATATGGATGGTTATGAATGTGGATGGTTATTCTGAAGTGATCTGAGAAGTTCTGGAGAAGGTGCCGTGATCAGATCATGGGAATCTGAGGAAACAGTTTACTTCAGTAAAATACAGGTGCCTGGTTAGGACTTGACCTTTTGAAGAGCTGTCCAAACATTTACTCACTCTCACAACACCCTCATGAAGTAGAGGATAAATATTATCTCAATTTTATGGACAAGAAGGTGAGCACCAAGAGAGTCTGGATTAAAATTTAGGAATTTGTGGCAGGCAGTTGCTTGCTTAATCCATTAGACCATGGTGTTTGGTTTGTCAGTAGTCCCATCCTTTATAAACTGGACAAAACCTTTAAAACACCAACTAGTTTAGATAGGCAGGAATTCAGTTCTCCCTGCGTAAAACAGAGATGAAGCCATGTCACATCATCGTAGCCAAACTTGGGGATTTTTTTCCATATTTTTCCGTATTTGTCTTAAAGTGCTCTTGAAGGAGGTAGTGTACTCAGAAAACCTTCTGGAGGAAGGGCAGCTTAGAAAAAAAAGGATGATATTTCCCTGTTAAATTAAGTTGATCATCTCTTTAACCTTAATTTACCAAAGCACATTGTTAGGGAAGCAATATTGTACCTGTAATTATCTTGATGAACAGTGCTACCGTGTTTGCATACAATAAATTTACATTTGGTTTATGCAGAGTAGAATTTATAAAGCATTTTTGTCATCCATGCCAAGTCCTTGATATGTTTCCTGTCACCCACCCATTGAAACACGGCTGAAAAGCACCGTAGAAATGACATAGGTTGCCATCATTGTCTCTTTCAAACTGCAGTGGAACTGAAATGATACAGCACAAGAGGGCAAATGTTGAGAACTGGAAAGACAGAAAAACAGAGCAGCATGAAATGTCAAACCACATTTTTAAGGCGCTTTTTACTATATTTCCATAAATGCATGAGGGAATTATGTTGCGAATACTTGAAACTGTTTATTTTCATTTTTGGCTTGATTTTCTAGCATTGAAAAAACCATGTCTAATGATCTTGAGTATTCTTAAAGAAAAAAATTATATTTTACATAATGGTTTGCATGTGTGAGTTCCCTCTGGCAGGAGGGCTATAATTAGCCTGTCGTCTCTCAGAGAAGAGACTATCTGTCTTAAAGATGCAACAGTGAGTCTTGGCTGCTAGAGCTAGGAGCAGAACATTGTGATTTTGTTAAAAGATGAACATTACCCCTTTTCACTTATTCATCTTTCTCCTCTTCCTGCTTCTTTGGCTCAAAGTTAGCCTGAAGAAGCAAAGGACAGCTGAACACAAACAGTTTCTTCCTTCCTCATTCAGCAAGGCATGGCGAAAGATCTTGGCTTCTTGACATCAATAACTTTGCTTCAACTCGACTTGGAACTGTTTGGGCAGCCTTTCAAAAAAAAAAAAAGGTATGATAAAAGGGGACTGAACTTCCTGTTTTAGTCATAAAGTAGCAGATTCAGCTAAGGCACACTTTCCTTTGGGATTGTCCATGCACTCTTTGGGGGAGTCATAGAATCGTTTCCATTGAAAAAGACCCCAAAAATAATCGAGTCCAACCAGGAGCCCATCACTGTCAATCCATCACTAAACTGTGTTCCTCAGTGCAACATCTGCACATCTTTTAAAACCCTCCAGGGATGGTGACTCCACCACAGCCCTGGGCAGCCTGTTCCAGTACTTTGCACTTTCCATGAAGAAATTTACCGTTATATCCAAGCTAAATCTCGCCTGGTGCAACTTGAGGCCATTTTCTTTTGTCCTGTCACTTATTACCTGGTAGAAGAGCCCCACCCTCATCTGACTGCACCCTCCTGTCAGGGAGTTGTAGAGAGTGAGAAGGTCCTCCCTGAGCCTCCTTTTCTCCAGGCTGAGCCCCCCCAGCTCCTCAGCTGCTCCTCATCAGACTTGTGCTCCAGACCCTTCACCAGTGAGTTGAGGATGTGGAATATTATTCCTTTGCACAACGTTATTGTAGCTATTAAAAGACAATCAGCCAGAATAGGGTGGTGGCAGACAGTGTTGTGTGTTTCAGCCTTTTGTGGTCTCGTTACTAAAGGAGAGTAATTTTGGTAGAAAGGCTTTGCTGCTTTTGGGTATCCATGTGTGTCCTTGATCAGAGGAGGTAGAAGGACAGAAGGAAAACTCAAAACCACCACAGAGTTAGAAAAATTTAACTGATTTGAGCTGGCATAGATGTGCTGGTGTGTGTTAACTCTTGGTATTATCATGCCTAAGGTTTCATTTCCAGCATTAACAAAGAAAGCTCTAATGCAGGAGATGATCACACCTGGCATCCTTCCAGGCCAGCTGGTTGCATTAGCACAGACTGGGTAAGAAGGTGAGGTTTCCAGTGGCAACAGGAGTATATTGAATTTCATTTTGAAGACTGCCATTACATGTGCCAGTCCATCAGACAGTGTGTTGATCTGCTGGTGAAAATGTAACTGCAGTGGCAAGGACATTTCTCCACGGGTCGTGATCTATGGACCAGGATCCCTGAATGTCCTCGTCGTCAAATTCTTTGACTTGTGCCACATCCATTTATTCTTGAGCTTTCTTTGTAATTCTGCTGCTGCTGCTGTCCTTCTGCCCCTCTTCTAGGTTGTGTAATTAGTCTGAACAGTATAATTTTCTTTTCTTATTCCTTGCAACCTTTCCTTCTCCGCCTCTCTGCTTTCCTGATACTTTTCTTTGCCAAATAGTCAGAGATTTCTCTCAATTCTGAGTTCCTATGTAAGCTATAATTTTATTCTATTATGAGTGAGCACTGCTACTTGCAGGCCTGGAACTGATTACTGTTTGCATATATCCAGCATCACCAGCCAAAGAGTCAAAGACCAAAGAGACTTCTCAGAACCTTACAAGGATTTCAAAATCACCTTGTTATTCTTTTCAGATTCCCCATTTTGTTGGGAATTTCTTTTTTCTTTCAGTTCTATCTGTATTCAAATGCCAAGTTTATATTTTGAAAAATTGTTGTAGATATTAATTACCTTCACAGACAGTCCAAAACCTAAAATCTCATTTTAAATTAGCACCTATTTCCTGTCTTGGATATCCAAAAAAGTCCTTGATTAGATAAGCATGAACTCTCTTTGCACTTTTCTGCAGTGTATTTCAGACTTGGGGATTGACAGACCTTTGCTGGGAGGCTGAGAGCAAACCTTTTGTGTGTTTTGTCTTGGTACTTGGCCCTGGCTGGAACAAGTATTTTCATTGTTTTTTTGGAATATTTCAGTGCTTTATTTCTTCATCTCAGAAAGGAGAAATCCCAAAAATAAAAGAAATGAGAAATAGATCAATCATTTGGAAAGTTATAAATATTAGAAGAAAATAGAAGATTTTTCTCTTTTAATAAAAAAACTGAGAGGTTGTGCTCTTCTGAAAATGCCAGCTGAAATTTCTAATAATTCTCTTTATAAATGTTCTGCTACTATTGTGTTCTGAAAAGATGGGATAGTTAGGAATTGAGATACAAAAGGGGTCATACTGGCCAATCTGATACCCCTTCTGCCTTTCAGCTCTTGCAAAGGAATACTTACAGGAATTGTGATTTGAAAAATGGAGAAAACTGTGGTGAACTAAGACTTACTTCTGCTGTGCCAATCACTTCCCTCAATAGCTCCGTAATAAATCTTGGTTTGCCATGGTCATTCATGCATTGGCTTTTCTACTCTCCAGGAAGTTTCATCAACAAAAATTTAAAAAATATTTTGAAGTGGCCATTGATCTGTCCATCTTCTTGCTGCTGTTTGCTCATTTCTTGGTAGTTCCTGCCCCACACAGAAACACTTATTGCTGAGAATGGCACTGCTGGTGTGGCAGCCACAAAAAACAACTTCCTTAAGTGGTCTTGTGTGGAATTGCGTGTCTCATTTTAAGCCTCCTTTAGCATAAAATGCTTAATTGACCTGTGTCTCTGGACTGGGTAAATGGATGCAAGTTTTGAAGATGTTACTTTGTTCTTCTTCCCTTGGACTATATATTGAAAGTCATTGACTGGAAACAAAGAGTTAAAACAACTACCCAAATTATCTCTAAAATTTTGTGGAATAACCACTTCTGAATCATGAATTCTGTGATTTATTAGGTCAGGTTTGTTGTCCTCTTTCCATGTCACTGTCTCCTGTTATCTTTTCCTGGCGGTTCTCCTAGAATCCCTTAGTTTTTGACCTGATCTTTTCAGGATGAGCCAAGTGAATTTGTCTGCAATATTTGTTATTTCCTAGATGTAAGGATACCACTGGGGAAAAAAAAAAAAAAAGGAACTCTCTTGAGTGTAGTACCTTTTGATCACTGCCTTTGTTCTTCAGATTTGGATTAATACCCAGCTATTGTTCAACTAAATCAATTCCACCTATTACTGTTCTTCTGAAATTATTTGCTAAATCTTGATTTTCTGTTCTCTCCTTCTTCTGGCACGAGGTTCCTTAAAGTTGAGGGGAGTTAGGCTGTGACTACTTTAGAAATTTTAGGAATCAGGCTGTGACTGAGGGATCTGGTCTAGTGGAAGGTGTCCCTGGCCCTGGCAGAGGGTTTGGAACTAGATGGTCTTTATGGTCCTTTCCAACCCAAACCATTCCATGGTTCTATGCTTTTGCCAGCAGTACAAATAGGAGCAGATGTGTAGAAGACAAATAGTTGGTGCTTACCCTCCATTCACACGATGAGCATTTCAGTAGAGTTTACTTTCAGTCTAGCACTAGGTCCAGTCTGGCGTCGTTGACTGAATGCCCGTGTTAAAGGTTGGAGTGCATCTTTTGATTTCCTTTTACCCAAAAAGAGACCAGGTAGTGTGCTCTGAAATCATGCTACAGTGCAAAATGATGTGCAGTAAGTGAGAATGAATGGGAGATTTGTTTCAAAAGCACACCCCTGATCCAAACTAAAATGCTCTCATAGATGGATCCTTTTGTACCTGACTCAGACACCTCAGTAAATCCAATAATGGTCTCATCTGGATCAGCTGGTACTTAAATATTTCTGTGCATGTGGCCAAAATGCTTCTTAGCATCCCACTTGGACATGCTCTTTTCACATTAATGTCACCATTATTGTGGAGACAGTTGTAATTGCTGTTCTTGTAGCTTGTATTTATGTAGAAAAATAATACCAGAGAAATTCAACTTAGAAATAAGGCACAGGGCAATTGACAGTGGAACAAAGTACCAAGTGAAGTTCTGCATTGTCTAGTTCTTGATGACTCCAAGTGGAGGTCAAATGAATTTCTGGAAAATATGCTTTTGTTAAACTGGTTACTGGCCCAGAATAAGGGCAACTGGCTAAAATTCAGTGGTCTGTGGTATGCAGGAAGTCAGACTAGATGATCTAATTTTCCCTTCTGACTTTAAACTGTATAATCTGAATGTGAACAATTCCCCTGATTATAGGACACTTCTGGCCTTTGAAATCTGCAGGATCGAGCTGTCAGTTACCGGTAAAGAACATTTGCTATTCTGCCATCAAATTAAGGAATTAATTTTAGGATATCACTTTGTTGTATCCTGCTTTATAATGTGTATAAGCAAGAAAAAAATCCCCACCACCCATAGCACGATTTAGATTAGGCCAACTGCGTATTGTAAACTAAGCCTTTGGTATTGCTTATCACAACTGAGATTCAAAATCAGATCTGAAATAGGACTTGGTTTTAGAGTTTCAATGCCAGGAAGGTTAAGGGGATATTGACAGCTTTAGGAATGAAAAGTCAGGGAGGAAATTAGAGCAAACATGCATCATGAGCCAGCACACAGCATGGCTGGTTTTAATAGAGGCGGCAGATCCTCTGTAGTAACGCCTCCACTAATAGTGGCATTATCACTGCTTCCAGATGGCGTCAACAGAAACACACAGAGCTTTTGCAGGGGCCTATAATTTATCCTGATCCCTTCCTCCTCTGGATTCACCCAGAAGGAAGGCAAGGGGTACCACAGCCAACCCCAACTGTTTTCTTTTTTTGTTTGTTTTTTTTTTGGTTTTTTTTTTTTGGCCAGGAAGTATGGGGTGGGGCAGGATCACATCTGGGAGTCCCTAGAGCCCACCAACAGTGACTGCTCTGAGTCTTGATGGGATGGCAGCATCCACAGCTCTTCTTACCCACTTCCTTCTCACTTCACTCTGTCACTTGTATTGGGCTGGTCCATGCCCCAAATCAGAAGGCAGATTGATGCTCCTTTACCCTCCTTTTAGATACTCAATGTGCCTCTTCATTTTTTCTTTTTATTGTTACATCAACAGGCAACCTGGTCTAGTGGAAGGTGTCCCTGCCCATGGCAAGGGGTTGGAATGGGATGAGCTTTAAGGTCCTTCCCAACCCAAACCATTCTGTGATTCTATGATTTTATTACCTACATGCATGTGCATTCTCAATGAGTTTTACTCAACCACTGCAAAATCATCACTGCAGATAAAAACTTAGAAAACTAAGAAGTGGGAGATGTTTCCAACTGTATTCTTGATAAAGCATGTTCCTTGAAAAAATTGATAAACTCCATTAGTCTTCACAGTAAATACGGGTTCAAACACATTTGAGAAGGTGATAAATAAGAGGTGTCTCTTAAAGAAGAAAACTGCAGCAAAAAAATATTTTTCTTGTCTACTAATATAAAGATGCAGCACTGTGAAAAAGAATGTCTTAAAATACACTGAGATGATGCAAGGTTCTTTTCAGAAAGCTCAGATCTTAATGTTTCTTGAAAGTAGGAGATACAGATGGCAATTCTAAAACATTTCCTCTTCACAAAATTCATTAAGAACTTTTGCACTTTCAGTCTAAATCTCTGGGTTACCTCAGCAAACATGTATGTTTAAAAAGGTATCTACTTTTCACATTTAAGTGAATAAAAAAGGAACAGCATGCATTACCAGTGTATTTCTTTGCCATGTCTGTCTTACACATTTTGGAGGAAGAAGTGGGAAAAGAAAGAAGGATCCAGTTTCTGCTAAACTCTGGTTTTGAACTGTGTGAGTATTTCCAGAAGCCAACCCTGGCACCTTAAATTTTGCTTTCATCAAGAACATGGTAATTCAAAATACGTAGCTGAGTTTTGGTTAGTGTAGCAGCAGGTCTCTTCATATCTTTTTTTTTCTTTTTTTTAAGTAAACACCCATGATTTATAGAATATTTTGTTTCAATTATTTTGACTTTGCCTTTCACCTCTTTGACCTAGAAAATTGAGAGTGCTTTAATAACCAGTGTCCTTGTTAGAAACTTATTATGTGGCTCCTTCTGGAACAGCAAGTCAAGTATGTGGCATAGCATAAGGAATTTCAATGTAATTTGTTTAGAGAGGCTGTTGCTTGACAAACCTTTTCTGAACAGGCTACATGGTAAATGAGAAATTGGAAGTCTCAGGGCTGGGATGGATAATGGACAATAGATGCTTTCACTTCTGGTGCCTGTTCAAGTCCAGTCTATCAAAGACTGAAAATTGTTCCCTTTTCAGACTGGGCAAGTGGCTTGTGAGTGGTTGGCTGACTCTGCCTGGTGCCTGATAAAATTTGCCCACAAGACAAAGATGTCCCCCTGTTTGGCTTCCTGGCCCAGTCGTTTCAAAAGCCAAAGCTGAATCTGCAGCTGTCTTCTCTTCCAGATTAGGACCAAGATGTTTTACTCTATCTATCTTTTTTATCTATTTATTTATTTATTTATTTGTTATATTTTGTTGTCCCTGTTTTTTTCTCTGTAACACCTGTTGGAAATACCACATGGAACACAGCAAAACAGGTTGTTTTCTTGAGGATGAAAGAATTTCCTTCCCCAACAGAGATCAGTGGTTCACAGAGGGCCAGGATCAATGATTCACCCCATCAACAGCACCCCTGGAGGAATAAATATCACCCCAAAACATGCTCTGCTGCAATATCTCTTCATTAACTAAGGGCTCTGTGAGACTCAGTCATGTATTTTCAGTTGAATCATACCCAGCTAAAGACAAATGAAGGAAATACAGAGCAATTAAGTGACACTAAGTGACACCAGTTTATCAAGAATAAATAAAAGTTTTGTGATAAAGATGGCTTGTGAGTTCATCCAGTCTCAGCAAACCTCATGTGACCATTTCTGTGATAGAAAGCCCAGCCTTTCACCAGGAGAATGTTCCCACAAAGGTGAAGTGGTTTTGAGCAATTTCATCAATGGACTTGACACCAGCAGGATTCTCTGTGACACCAAGGTGGCGAGTGGCCTTTTTTTTCTCTTTCTTTCCTACTTTTTTCCTTAAGCAAACTGAATAATTACAGAAAAAAACAATGAACAAACAAACAAACAAAAATGTTTCATTTATATTTAATATCCAAGATCGGACTTTAGCTTGGGGGAAGTATGAAAGTTCCCTCAAGCTTTTGAGGGCTCTGTTGTGCCCTGAGTACCAGCTGCTGGCTGCTCCAAATTGGTTTTTAGGGTTCTCCAGCACCTATTCACAAACACTGAATTTCTGTCCTGTGTGGGCAATGCCCTCTTTGGTATTG
The DNA here is from genome assembly GCA_013397775.1 of Eulacestoma nigropectus. NCBI lineage: Eukaryota > Metazoa > Chordata > Aves > Passeriformes > Eulacestoma > Eulacestoma nigropectus. Next base: position 1,301,687 of record VZTE01002905.1, read on the forward strand.
CCAGAATTCTTCGTGTATCCTGCAACAAGCAGTAGATCTGGTTTTCTACAGTTTCTGCAACAACTGCAGATATAGTTGTAGCCCCCTAATGTGGTTGGGAGAGGATGAAGTACATTTTGGATGGAATTATTTTAAGACACAGAAACCCTTTGCTGCTTTATAGAGGAGATGATGTTGGTAAGAGAAAAGGACCTGCAAGAATAAGGTTGGAAAGAAAAACAGCAGAGACAGAGATAGGCTGGTCAAAAGTGAGTGGAAATGATGACTTACAGAAAGATGAGAGAATGGGCTGGAAACCAAGGGGTGGATAAGCTGAACTGAAGGGAAAAGACAGATAAATAGAAGGATAGACTTAATTAAACAGAGTAGAGTTGGTAATAAAGAATTAGGAAAAAATGCTGTTATGAGGAACAGGAAAAGGTGAACAGGGAAATATGATGAGAGAAAAAAGTGAAAATGATTCCGTTTATTGGGGAATATCTTGTAGTTTCTAAGAAATGAGTTAATAGTGGTGCACATTTTAGAAAGCTGAGAAGAAAGTAATAATGAAAAAGCAAAGAAGGAACATTTAAGCAGATACTATTTAAGGTTTATTTCTTTAGTCTTTGTAAGGTTTTAGCCACATAGCTACTGGTGAAATGACCAGCTAAGATCAGTAGTTTGCTTTCAATATCTCAGCATTAGAGTTTATTTTGTAGAAATGTTAGATATTATATTACTGTTATGCAATAATAGATAATAACCAATGGCAAAATATACCAACTATTATGTATGTGTATTACTAATATTGGTTGGCATGAAGAAACGATGGTGCATTATAAATTAAATATAGACTCGCACGGACAGTTCCACACCTTATTCAAAACAAAAAGCATAGGGAAATAGGCAAAAAGGATTTTTTTTTTTTTTTTTTTTTTTTTTTTTAAAAAA
>VZTE01002905.1:1307267-1328106 GCA_013397775.1 Eulacestoma nigropectus
TTTTTTCCCCCCCCCCCCCCCCCCGTCTTCCCATCTCCTTCACTGGCAGCCACTGATGCATTACCTTAATTCCTCTTACCTCCCACCGCTCCGGTGCGCCGGCGCCCCACTGCAGACAGAGCACATCAGTCAGGGCTGAGCAGGGCGAGAAGTGGCCGCATCCCAGCGCTGCCACCAGCAAAGGGCCTCCGAGCCTGAGAAAATTCCTCTCTTCACAGACCTGAGCTGTTGGTTGGGCTCTCATTTCCCCACTGAAATGCTCAGTTGGATCAAAGGGAGGGCAGAGGTGCTGTGCCCTCTGCAGAGAGCGTTCGCGGGATGCTTTCAAGAGGTGGAGGAGAAGTGTGTTGCAAAACATCATTAGATACAGCTTTTCATCACAATTTCAGCAGTTTTAAGGGGGGAAATGTTGGTGAATTGTCTTGTTTTACCCAAATAATTTAATTTCAAAGTAATACCCACTCCTCCTATGCAATAGCTGCCAATTTCAGCATCCATTTCTGTACATCTGGTATTTTAGCCATTACAATGGAAGACATAATGCAGTGAAAATAATAATTATGGTGTAGTATACAATGTATTGAAAGTGTCGTGTATTAGTTCTGTGTTCAAGCAATCCTCAAAAAAAGGTTTTCAGTGAGTGACAGTATTTCTGTTTCAAAGGCAGGGAAAACTGAAGCACAGAGTCACTAAGTGGTTTGTCTGAGGCCACACAGCAAGTAAGTGTCAGAGCTGGGAGCAGAGCCCAGCCCTGGCTCCTGCCCTTGTACTCAGACGACTGTACCACACTATATTGTTTCCAAATAAATTTGCTCTTTAGCTCCTATGCTGAGCTCATGAGCAGTAGTGACACAGAGGGGGAATTTAACCTCTTCGGTCACTTCCTACAGATAAAACCCTGAGCTTCTACAGCAGTAGAAGAAAACCTTAAAAGGTCAAAAAAAGTCATCCCTGGAGACAGGGAGCCATCCAGGTTGTTTGCTGCTGAATTGCTCGCAGGTTGAAGGAGTTTTTATTGTTGATGATATATTTTCACATGGGAGTGCTGTGACTGTGCAATGCCCTGAGTCGTAAACCAGAGGTTTCAGTGTCCAACCATACCTAAAGTCTCAAGGCTTCCTGTTTTAATTTAATTCTCAGATGTAATGAAGTTGCCTGTGTACATTATTGCTGCCATACAGCTAAAGCAGTGAGTTGAGGCACATCAGGAGAGGAGAGTTTGACCCTTGAGCAACTCAAGGTGTTTTGACCAGTTTGACGTGAGGCAGTAAAATTATAAGTGAACTAATTGCACTGCTCATGAGGAGGTCAGGGACACTCAGGAACCACTGCATTTCCAGTGTGATGAGGGGATTAAGCTTTCTCAATTATGCTGGATTCCAACAGGTCGTATCCATCAAGGTCTGGTGCCTTGTGGAGACCCACTGTGTGCTCTGCCAGCAGCGTGTCCTGGGCAGACAGTCATGAGCCATGAGACCCACGGCAGGAGGAACTTGCTGGATTTTGACTTACTCCACAGGAGAAGCAGCTGATGCTGTCCAGGGAAGAGTGGTGATGGAGCCCAGCTACAGGTTTTGCTGCCTGGGGGAAGGGATTTCTCTCCCTGACTGTGAATGGAGAGCAGCGTGTAGTTGAAGTAGGTCTCAGAACAGAATTTCTATCAGTATGCAAGGCAGTGTCGCGTTTCCTTAACAATTAAAAAGAGTTTCTTGCTCTCAGACATATAAAGCCCGTTAAAACTGGTGGCATTGATGGAAAGGACTTCGTGAAAATATGTTTGTTTTGCAAAGCTGGCTGCCAAATATTGTTTTATAGTTCCTTTTTTTTCCTTCTTTCTCTGCTGTTTACAGTACCCTCTGAGAGACTTTAAATGATCCCTCTCTCCCCCACTAATTTTGTTCTTTTTTTCTCTTGGCAGACACTGGCACCCCACTCCCACACCCCAGTTCTTGCTGTAACGGGAGCCATGATCCTTTTGCCTTGTTTTACTTTCTTGCAATACCAGCCCAGCCTTGAGAACAGCATTTGCTGGTTAACTGCAGCATTGCAAATTTGGCCGAATACACTGGAGGACAGCAGTACAAGCTCTATGTTTTGTTCTCCATCCACTGGTGGTACATCACGAGGTGTCTGGGCGGTACTGCATGAGGCGTCTGAGGATTTCATTTGGTCCTTGTTTTCCAGTGATCCTACATTTCCATCAGCCTTGGGAATGTCATTTATCCCAGAAGCAGAGAAAAACAATAAAAAAGTTGGATAGTTGAGATCTAGACAATGTTTTTTAACAGACTTGGATGATACACCCTGGATATGTCCTATTCCTGCACACAGGAGCCCAGTTTTACACAATTATTTAAAAAGTGTACGCCACTGGCAGATAAAAGGTCAACCAAAACCCAGAGGTGACTTTGGTGGGAAGCATTTTGTTGATGGGTGGTTTATTGGAGTAGTGCTTTTATCAGCAGGTGATGTTTGTGGACGCCTACATGAAGTGTTCTTGTGATCTTGGGCCCCTTCCTGAGGCAGGTGCTCTTGGCATGGACGCTGCTGCTGTCCCTGGTGTCTCACCAGGCTGAGGACTCAGGAAACAGACCTGAGGAGTGCAGCTGTTGGTGTTTCTTACACCTAACTGAGGTTTCCTGGGGCCAAGCGTAAGCATCGACATGGTTGTGCTTCCAGAGGGGCTGTTACTGTATGGATAAATGGATGCTGTAGCTCTCAGCACATTGGTGTGGTCTCATCATAAATGAAATCCATGAGCTTTCTTGGATACAGCAGGGCAGATCAGCCAGAGCATCATACGAATTTGTAACGTGCTAAACCTGGGTGTCCATAGATACATATTTGGAGTGTGTTATTCATTACTGACCATGTACAAGACATTATGTACACAAAGCACTCCCTCATCCTTTGAGTAATATCAGACATCTGTGCTTTGGCTACTGATTAAAGATGAGTTTGTGGAATTAGAGCCTTCAGTGCTATTGTTTTAAATTGGAGGGAGAATTAGCCATTATATTTCTTTTGTAATATGGATGCACTTTTAATAAAGAGAGTTTATATCCACACAAATTTATTTAAACTTAAACAGAAGCAACTAATTCTAAACAACACATGGATTTTCTTTTTCAAACAATGTTGCTTATACTTTGCCTCTTAAACTAATTATTATTTTAATCTCTAAATAAACTGACACTTCTTTGCATGTGGTTTGTCTGTTCAGGCTGGGAAAAATTAGAGGAGTAACCTTTTAATTACAGGGGGTTTAATGTAGATGTTTTTATGTACAAAGAGTTATGAATCTGTCCGGGGTGACTTCTTTGATATTATGGTGAGCTAATGAAATTTCAAAGTTAACATTCCCCAAATAAAATGGAAAGAAGACACAGGGAGAAAAGGAGCAGATTCAAAATTAGAGAATCTTGGTGGTTTATGGGTTCCAGGTTATTTGGAATGGAATGAAAGTTAATGCTGCATCCTTTTTTCCATCCTGCCAGCCAGTGTCTGATCCAAGAATGTCTCTTATTTAAAGGGCAGGGCTCCCTCCACTGTTCTTAAATAAAGGCTCTCACTGTCTGAGATCCAACCCTCCCTGATTTTCACAGTAACATTGTAAGGCTGCATGAAGAGAATCATTTAATGGAAAGAGGTTTTGCATATGATTCTCCTATCAGAAACCTGCTCAAGTCATATGGTTCGATTTACATTTATGCAAATGTCAGAGAATAGAGTAAAATTACCCAAGGCAGAAAGGACCTTGGCATGTCACAAACAAGATGTGCCTTTTTGCATTTATGTTTGCTAATGAAGTTCAGCCAGGGCTTGCTCTTTGATTTGGATGTCTCTGTCTGCCATTCCACTTTATGCACTGTAATTAAACCACTTGCCCACACACATACAAGGGGACACCAAGAAAGGGAGACTTCAAGTTTTATAAATGCTGTTCTGTAACTCACTTGTACAGGGCCTAAAATTCAGGATTTAGCATCTCTAAGTAATACAACAGGCCTGCAGTGTGACATTGTGCTTAACTTTAGTGCAAGCAGAACTGCAGACTTAAACTAATGAAGGATTTGGCCCAATAAACTTTGGTGTTTCGGTTGCCCGCTGGAGATGTTTTATCCCAGACTTTCCAAATTTTATCCCAAATAAAAATTAACCATCAGCCCACTCAAAAATCACAGCTGTTTCTTTCTCCTGCCAAAATTATTCTTTCTCATCATGCTACAGCTGTGAAATTATGCACTAGTGTAAATTGTTAACTGGAAACCATTTCTAACTGAGGTGCCTGTTCAGAAATCTTGGTATTCTAATCTACTCTGTTCCCTCATTGAGGAGTACTCACACATCTTCATGTTTGGCTGGGACTTGTTTCTGTAAATCACAGAATCACAGACTGGTTTGGGTTGGAAGGACCTTAAAGATCATCCAGTTCCATCCCCCTGCCATGCTCAGGGACACCTTCCCTTATCCCAAGTTGCTCCAAGCCCCATCCAACTTGGCCTTGAACACTTCCAGGGATGGGGCAGCCACAGCTCATCTGGGCAACCTGTGCCAGGGTCTCACCACCCTCACAGGGAGGAATTTCTTCCTGATAGCCAATCTAAACCTACTCTCTTTCAGTTTAAAGCCATTCCCCTAGTCCTAAATTGCTAATAAACACATGGTTATCTGTCCCTAAATTGGTCCTATAAACTCTTCAGTAAACTGTCCCATTTCATGGGACCTACTGTGAGGACAGGAGTTTTGCTGCCCTTTTCTTGGATTGGTTCTTTTTCATCCTTCATAAGGACACTGCCTTGGGCTACAACTACAGGAGAGAAATGAGACCAAAAAAAAAATGGTGTAGAAACTGGATGATTTTTCATGAAATTTGAGGAGTTGCTTGGCCAAGGTCCCTTATGCCATGCTGGCTTTTTAAGCTGTTGGTTTTTCCTTCTTTCACCAAACAAAGGGCAAACAAGATGTTGCTTTTAGGTGACTGACAGCAGTGAACACTGATCATCTTTTCTGCTTCACTGTACCTCCTTTCAGGTTGTCGGAAAAAAGCCTGCCTTCATTTATTAAATAATGATAGTATTGCCAGAGAGGATCTTGTGTCAGAATCCAATGTGCTTTGATAACTTGAAGGAGCAACATTTCCAAGGGAGGGTTCCTGTATAGAGAATGCCTAGGAAGCTGTGAGAAGGTGCCTTCATGAGGTAGAATCATAGAATGGTTGGGGTTAGAAGAGGTGTTAAAGATCTGCTTCCAGCCCCCCTGCCATGGGCAGGGATGGGCCCACTGGATCAGGGTAGGACTCTGAAGCGAGAACTAAGCAGCAAAATCATCACAACTCTGTCCTAAATGGGAGCGAGTGGGAAGAGTGGCCTGGACAAGATGAAGGTCATGTTTCTGCTTTCATATTGTCCCAGCCTGTGCAGCCTCTGGCTGTGGTTGGCAGCAATCTGTCCTTCCACCTTCAAGGAGGTTGGAGAAGGGGAAGAAAAATCTTGTCATGGGATAGCAAGGAGCAGGAAGAGTTTCTATGAGAGCTGGATCAGCCAAGTAAGGTTAGATCAATGTTTCAGAGCATGGAAGCCGTTCTGGGAAGGCAAACTGGGAAATTTGTGCCAAGTTAGGTGATTCCCCTGTCTAAAAGGTGGTCCCTTGACCACCCCTGCACATATTGGGTACAGCAAGAGGCTGACAGAACTTCAACCATAGCAGAGACTCAGCCCACAGCAGGAAAAGTCAAAGCACGGCCTGATAGTAAATTTTAAGAGAGAACACACAGAAAATTTGGATGCAGTAGACACTTTTCCAAAAAGGGCTCCATGGTTTTATGTTATCTCTTGACAGCAAGACATATCCAGCAAAATGGATACAGCTATTTTGATCCCACATCAAGAGCCTGCATCATCCTCTATCTGTAATTCTGAGCCAAATAATCATATTTAAAAAAAAATAAAAATATGGATGTTGCCAAAGTGGCATAAAGCACCCAGAAGTGTCATCCAAACCCTCTAAATTATCTCCAACCACATTAAATGTCTGCCACATACATCTAAACTCTTGCAAGGGCACATACACATGCGAGTTTTATGAAAAACATCTTGCTGTTTCTCTTCATAATTCTTGGCATGTAAAGAGCTGTCTTTCAGTATCACAAATTCAGCTGTATAGATCTTAAAGATATCTGGTATAACTCAGAAAGATGGGATGTCTGTAAAATACTTTTGCTGTGCATAAAAGCGTTTTGGAGGTTAACCTTCATTATCTAGTAATGTATCAAAATGAGAATGAAGTGTTACCTTGTTATGGAATGGGATGAATCAAACTCCCTCCTCTGAAATACTGATTTTCAAAACTGTTACTTTAATGCTGAGGTTGAAGGTATGGATAGTTTCTGAGTAAAATGGTTGAATTTATGGCTAAATTCCTTAATAAAATATACATATATCAGAATCACTTTGTCTGGCTTGGGAAGTAAAAAATGTGTTGTTTTCATTATTGCTGAACTTCAAAATGGCTTCAGGAATTTTGTTGGTCCTTTCCAAAGAAAGTGAGCTTCAGGCAGAGATGAAAGCTGAGGAAATTTCGGCCCAAGGGCAAATGTTTCTGAAAGTTTAAAGTATGTGAAATGGGGAGGGAAGTAGGAAATAGTTTTCAATCCTAACTATAGCCACACTAGTTATAATGTATCACTAAATATAGACCGGTGGGTGTGCCCAGCTCTCCAAAGGTGTTATCCTACCTCCCCTGAAACTGGCTTCTGAAATGACCTTTGTGGGGATATAACTGACTGTACAACACTGTCCATGTTGGAAAATGTTAAACTTCAGTATTTCTCAGGTGAGCCCAGCCAAGGCCAACTTTGTTTCACAACCAAAATTCCTTTCGTAAAATTCAACCTTTTGTCTTTCACATAGATCCAGCTTTGTACTCAGGATCATTTGTCTCCAAGCAAACTGCAGAGTAGTCCTGAATATTTTGTTTATGTGTAAAAGTTGTCACTTGGGTTATAAATCCCTGTAAAACTATCGGGGTCAAGCAGCTAAAAACATTACTTTTGCATCGACATCCAAATGTCAGCCATAATGGTTTGGGCAAGCTGAACATCCAAACTGCCTTGGACTCGATGCTTGCGGTTGCGGGAATATATTGGATCCTTTCAAAATTATTGGCTAGTCTGTTTTGGGCATTTCATGTTTTGGTATAGAGTCTTTGGATTTATTCTGTGTTTTGTTTGTGGTGATACTGTCATGTCTTGGCTGTGTATCCCAGAGCTGATGTTCTGCTCTTTGACTTTCCTGCCATATGCTGCTAGATCCCTAGACTGAAGTGTGGTGTTAATGTAAAGGATGCTGTAATGAACATCTTGTACACATTTCCTTTTGCATATTCACTGTCTGTAAAATGTCTTTCTGAATACATCCTTGCTGGTTTTGAAATGATTTCTTTGCAGTTCAATATAAATGCTATTTATATCCAAAGTTCTTTGAGATTATCCTTTACTCCTAATGTTACTCTAATTCTAGTTTGAGAGGAGAAATTGATCTGGCTGAAATTAATTAGGAAATTGGTAGAGCCACTAAAAATGGTGGTTATATATGGCACTTCCTAAGTGCTTGGCCTGAAGACGTACAAAATAAATCTGACGAAGCACTAACTGTAATGAAATAGATGACTACATTTTCATTTTAAAAACAGGATGGCTGCTAAAGGTGAACCAAATAAAGCAAAACTGTTTAAACTCCTTTGCTTTTTTAAAGATATTGTTAATATATTAAAAAAATATATATTTTTAAGCTGAGAATATCTCCTTACAATATAAGGTTTCCAGTGGTATTAAAAGGTATAGTTTCCTATATTGATTCAGAAAGAGCTGTTAAAAATGCATGAAAGGTATTTTAGGGAGACAGTGTCACAGAATCTTTTAAAATTAGTTTCTCAAGTGCTATTTAACTCCTGTGCTTCTTTACCATTGGAAACACTTCATCCCAGGTTACAATATATGGGATATCAAATTATTTCCTACTGACCAGAGAGTCTTTAACATTAATTTGGGTTTGGAGTGATGGGGATTATACCAGTGTCTGTTTATAAAACTTTAGACTCAAACTATAAATTAAGTTTGGAAAACTGCAGTTATTCAATAATTTATAGAGTATTCAGACAGTTTAGAAATTATTCTTGAACAGGGTGAGTAGAGAACATGTGCTTATAAAGGACAAACAGATTCAGCATAATGGTGTATTTTTGGCCTCAACTATTTTGCAGGCGATTAGCAAAGTAGGATGTTACATTTTTGCCTATCTCTTGCTCTCCTGAAATAGAGTCACTAACCACTTGTTAACCACACTGATTTTTTAATAGACAGAGTGGTTGCTTACAGCTTCCCCACCAGAAATGTTCAGATTAAGCACATTATTAGATTGCAGCCAGAATAGCCTACAAAACAGGAAGAAAGCCTTGCCTTTCTCTCTGCCTCCTTCCTCTGTTTAAGCTGATGTGATAATTCACTACAGATTTTCTCTTTCCCTGACAGAGTGCCTACCGCAGGAATGGGATGACTTTTCTCGCCTGCTGATGTGGATGTGGCTGCAGCAACAGGAAAGACAGTGTTATATTAAGGTGATTTTCTTTTCCCCTCCATGGAAGGAAAAAAAATACAAGCTCCAATGTCTGCATGTACCAGTGAGTGGGCTGGTTTGTTGTGACTATCTGCTGGCTGTCTCTGTCTCTTTTTCCAGCCCCCTCAATCGTTATTCTTGTTTACTAGCTGGAACATTTAGCTAATTAATGGCAGGATGTTTGGGATAGGGTGTAGGTGGACAAGAATGCAGCTCAGACAATGCTGGAGTTTGCAGGGGACTTTCTGACTGCCATGTCATTTTTATTTAAGTGTCTGGAAGTCTGTATGTTCTCCGAAAGATATTTTTTTGTAAAGCAGGATGGGGCAGGAAGAGGCCAGACAGAGATAGACTGGGTTATGTTGGCTTATATAGGTTATATAAAGGTTATGTAGTTTTCCTTGCAATTTTTACAAGAAGAAAAATTATTTCCCTCTATTTTCCACTAATTTCCACTTGTTTCTATCAACTAATATAAGTGTTCACACAGTATAACCCAGTTTAATCCAGTGAGGGGATTTTGATGACAGCAATACCAAGTTTGGATGCAAAGATATTCAGAAAAAGTTCAGGTAAACTAAACTTTACAAGTTAAAGTCTTGACTTTCTGCAGACCCAAAGATGGGCTAAGTGCTCACCCCCAAATTCTCAATATTGGCATCTCCTAAGGCTTGAGCCATCATTGTCCGAAATCAAGGAAAGCCTTTGCAGTGACTTGGCACTGGATTGGACCCCTATTTGGAAAAATACAGTCTAGGGTATTTCAATAACTGTGTCTGTCTCAGTGGTTCTAGGCGAGGGCTTAGCGTTATGTACTTGCTCAGCTTTGCTGCAGGAAGCAGATGTTGTCCCTGTTGTTGACAAAGGCAGCACTACTGTTGGATTTGGTTAAACAAGAAACCAACTCTTCTTGCCTTTTTTTTTAATATTTTAGCTAACGCTGTTTGTTTTCAGGATTTTTTTTTAAATCTCAGTCCCTGCCTCTATGCTTGTTCCTGTCCCCTGCTCCTCCAGCCTTTGCTGGCCTCACAAACACATTCATTTCTTCCCATAAAAACTGTACAAATATAGAGCTAACCACGATGATGCTTGAGCAGAGAAAAGGACTCCTGCTTCAGCCCATCACCAGGATCTGCTGGCACATCCTGCTGGTGTTCCTCTGGTACCCACAGGTCAGGGGTCTTCTTCAGCTCAGGTTTGGAATCCAACTTAAGCCTCAAATTAATCAGAACACTCAAGGGATTGAGAGGAGAGCATCAAAATATTAGTTTTATAAAGTGCAGCCATCCTCCTCCTTTGTGCTTAGCATGTGAGGTCTTAATTTTCACTCCTGCTCTATGCTCTTGTGGTCATTTGTAGGTGGTTTTGTTGTCCTGCCCTTCTGGACCTGCTTGCCAAAATGTTAAATATATGCATATTTTTTAAATAAACGGAAAAATGTCTCTTTGCAACCAAAATATTGTAAAAGTGAACATTGTAGGTCCAATACTGCTGCCATTCATAAATTGCTTTTCTCTTTTGTCTGCTTACTCTCCTGTTTTCTGGACATATTCTGTGTGTAAAGGACTAAAAGTAATGTGTACAATGTATTAAATGAGGGAAGGGGGAAGTTTTCTGATGTTCCATCTGTGGTTCTTGAAATATATGATTAAACTTTTCTTTTTATCATCACTTTTTATTTTCGTTGGCATCCTTAATCATGGAAAATTATATGCTTGCTGTAAACATCCAGACTTTTTTAAAAGGACACCAGCATTTATTGTATTTGGTTTCGATCTGCAGGGATATAGACAGAAGAAACCATTTCAGGCACTGGGTACTGGAATCAAAATTCCTTCTGCTGCTGTCTCTCTCCCAGATTTTACATTTTAAAATATGCATAAGCAGGAAAAATACTGGCACTTATTTTTTACTGGTCTACTTAAAGTCCCAGAGAATGAAGACTCAACATACATTTCTCTCAGAAATGTGACAGATCATGTTTTTGTTGGTCTGCTGTATGTTTGTCTATCTTGAACAGCCTGACAGGCAATTATTTATAAAATCTGGAATTGCCCGGTAAACCCATATAATAACCTTTCACTTCTCTGCACAAGTCAGGGAGCTGAATTTAGAGTCAAACAAGGTAGGTTATGTGTCCCTATCTTGGACTAACCCAGTTTATTCTAATTGTGGGAAGTAATCACTTTTTTTTTTCTCATCTTCAGAATTTTCTTTAAGTCTGTTTAAAACAAAAGTGCAACCAGTAATACTCGTGCTGCACTTGGAGTGTGTCTTAGCACCACTTCCCATGCTGCAGAAGCAGAGATGTATGTTTAGGCTGGTACTACACTTTTTGATTATATATATAAAAAATTCAGCTTGAGATTCAGTTAATGGCTGCATATGAATAGATTTACACTTCTGTAATTTCAACTTGCAAATCATTTCTATTCTTAGCCAGGATTTATAGTTACTGAATCAGGTTATGTTGATTATTTCACATTAGTTACCTGAAGAAGGGAAACTTCAGTTTCAGTAGGAATATTACTGTATAGCATTTGAAGGAGTGTGAGTTCTGCTCTCAGCTCAGTGCCTGCCTACCTCTGTGATTACACTGCCTGGTTTTTCAGTTTTTATTCCAGCCATCCACAAAACAGGAATAATAATTCAGTTTAAAACTTGTCAGAGGTGAGGGAGCCACAACTCAAATTTCTAGTTGGGCTTCATCTCATTTCCTGGCCTGTCCTCTGTCATTCTTTCCTCCTTTAAAAGACTCCATATTTCTCCAGAAACACTCAGGACCCTCAAAAATGCCCCCTTGGGTTTTCAGGGCACAATTCTCTTTGTCAGGTGTCCATCTCACTGAGGGGGGAAATAAAAAAAGTGTTTTGGCATTTCTTGGGTGTGGATGAACCTTTGTGTTGCATTAAGCCGTGTATAGATCTCATAAAATGGTTTATAGTTTCCTGTCCAACTCGTAGAGAATGTTTCATAGTACGTAAACACTTCTAATCATAAATTCAGAATAAATAGATGGTGACATTAGTCACAAGTCCAACCTCTAGATGAAACTTAAACAGTTACAAGGTTGGGGGTGTTTTTGCCTGAATGAATCATCTTGTCCAAAGTTGGGCTTCTTCTGCCTCTACTTTTTATACCTCAGCTATATATCTACCCTGTGCAGCAGTGCAGCCAGGGAAATGCAGTGGTGGCATGCATTAAATCCAGGTTTATTCAGAGGGCACAGAGCCAGGACAAAGCAGCGAAGCCATCCCTGAAGGAATTGAATGTAAATTTGGTGGTTTAAATAAGGCCAGATGCCTTAAAAATGATTTTGAAAGCTGTGTCTTTAATGTCGTTCTTAACTTTTTTCTTTTTCTGCTTAAGATAATGATGTTGCCTTTACAAAATAATAAGAAAAAATAGCTCTCATCTCTTGTGGGGAGACAAAAATCAGATACTTTGGCTTCTCTAAATCACTGAAATCTTGGCAACTGAAACAAAGTTTTAGAAGTCAGATGGCTGCAAATTTGAAGGAAACCTTCATATTTTACTGTTAAAAGCTTTTTAACTGTCTAGAGAGTGCTCTGAGACACCACATTAATAGCCATTCTCAGTAATCAAGCTCCACTATACTTATATACTATTTTTCTTATACAAGATAAATTAGTATGAGAGATGGAAAGATAAATAAGGAAAATAAAGAACTAAAATTATAATAATACAGTTTCATTTTACATTTTATAGCTCTTTTCAATATTTGTGATTTATAATTCATCTTAATTCCTATCAGACAGAAATATTGGCACAAGAAACTTATACCAATATCTGTGTATTTCTGTATTTGTCTTCATCCAGATGCTTCGCAGGTTTTTCTTACTGATTTGGTGAAGATGTGATCTGTCAGTCTTTGGTCCTTGTATGACTTTGATTACTGTAATATCTGAGTGCCTCACGGGTTTCCATGTGTTTATGCCTACAGCACAACTTTAAAATAATGTGTTGTTATCTCCATTTTTTCTGGGGAAAGGCTGAGTGATGGGCCACATGTTGCGAAACCTGGGATGGTTTCTGAACATTTCTCAAATCCATAATGATGCTCTTAGTTCTGAAATATCTTCCCTCTGCAGTGAAAGCTGTAGGTGTGTCAGAGAGCACTTAACCCAGCCTTGCAGGTTAGGGGAGAAAGGGACAAAGGCAGTATCCAGCTGGATCCACAAGAGGAACTGGACATGGAAGAATGCAACTACTCAATCTGGATCCAATCCAGGGCTTGAGACTTTGAAAACTTCTGGCTGAGATGTCCCATGGCCACTTGGTGACCTTGTGCAGAAACACAAATGGTATTTCCACCAAAACATGGACTGTGGGACACTTCCCTTCCTTCAAACTATGCTGGATTTCTGCATCAGAAATCACCATGAGGGACATACTCTGTACAAAAATCTTACCTTGGCAATGCCAGAACATTCTTCCTTTCATCTCCTCCCAACCTGCCTTTGCAGAGTGCATCAGAGCACAAAGAAATGAGAGGAGAAACAATTAAGACACGTAAGTGCCCTCTTTTAAATGGGGCTGCAGCTGCGATGGGTGTTGACAAAGTAAAATGTTAATTTTTAGTAGATGAACTGGGTCTGAACCCAATAAAATGCCGCTGAAGTGTGGTGGCTGATCCTCATCCTGTAACCAGACCTGGAAGAAGAGAAGGTGTAAGATACCAGAAGCTGTAGTAGGATTCAGATAGTCAGCAGTCAATAACTGGCTCAAACCAGTTCTGTTCTCATTTCCATAAGTATTTAATTAATCTGCAAAACAAAAAAAAACTCTGAAGAAACTACTGCCTTTCTTGTACTGACATGATTTCTTCATATCAGCAAATGAAATGGCAGCAACTGCATGTCAAGCCGAGGTGAAAACAAATCTGAAACATCACTGCAGAAGGAGAAGGAAGGTTTTTGGAGGAGAAAGGCTCCAGCTGAACTTCCCTGAGCTCCCTTGCTCAGATCATTGTGTATCTGCAGATCACCAGTGCCTAAATCTGCAAAAAATTTTGTTGTAGCTTCAACTGAATGATTTTAGCAAACTAGACATGATCTGTCTAGTGGTCTCCATGTCAGCTTATCCTTACTTTAATATTAAAAGAATTTTTTATACTGTGTTTTGGAATGGTGCCACCATAGTCCTAAATTTTTGCTGCTCAGCAGATTTTGGTGTAGACAGAACACAAATAAATGGAAATAATTATTAAGGAGTGCTTTGAGCACCTGGGAAAGGGTCTTTAACAGTCAATTTCTCCATGGAAGGTGCTGCTTTTATTCATCTTCTCTGGAATGGTGGCAAAACTGATACATGCTTCCTGTAGGGCTTGAACTTGTACAACAAACAGTTGAGGTCAGCCTTGAGGTCTCCCTCAAACTCCTGAGCATCCCACTTGTCTCCTCACTGTGTAAATCAGGCACAAGCCCAAGAGGAAAAACATGACAGATTCTTCCACTGGAAGATCAAGAACCACAACACTGAATATTCCAAGGTAAGGCAGAATAAAATAACCTTGGTCTGACTGGGCTAAGCAGATGGTTGCTTGGTAAATATTCTTTTCTTTTTTTTTTTTTTTTTCCTGTTTGACAGTTATGTTGTGATTGTTTCCACAGTTTGGTGATCAGAACTTTGGCAGTGAAATAGTTAAGAATAGTTAATTCTCAAGTGTGATCAACTTCCAGAGCCAATACAGTGGTAAACAGCTCTCTGTCTTTCTGCAGCTGTTGTTTTTGACTAGTGGGTTAAAAACCTCTCAATTTTAAGGGCACAGGTATTTTGGGGTAGAGTCTGAGTTGGTTGCTTTTATTCACAGTACCCAAATAAATAAGTGTAGCCATCTAAGCTAGTCCACCTTGCTCCATTGGCCACCCTTGCAGGTTACAGTCTTCCCAAAGTTATGGTAGTGAAGATAAAATTTGGTATAAGCAGCCAAACTTTTGAATTTTTGGCCGATGTCCAAACCTTCCCAGTTTTTACCACGGCTGGTTTTTATAGGTGTTTTTTTTACAGTGTTGAAGTTGGGCTTGTAGATGATGCTGGATTCATTTTTATTTTGTTGAGGCTTGTTTTATTTGCACTTTGGTATGTAGTTGTGGTGCATGATCTGAAGGGATTTTGCATCTTAGTTAGTTTCTTTGGTGGTCTTGAAGGAAAGGCAAAATGAATGCAGCACTTAAAGAGCCTGTTATTAAAACTTTATTCATAGGTGAGCAGGAGAAGCATAGAAAACGTATTAATTTATATGCATATATATTAAATAAATATGAATATATATGTAGTCATATTTTTCATGAAGACTGAATTCCAAATACATCTCTGCTTATTAAATCCAAAAGCAAACATAACCCTGTTTTGATACCTCCCTCTCTCTGCAATGAAAGTGGTTTATCCTTGTAAAGATAAAAGATTTTTACTTTGTGGAAGTAATTTGATTGTAACCTTTGGTTTCTTTGCCATCTGTCATTTTTCTCTTGCACAAAGTTTAGTGTCACACCGAATCTTTATGAAATTGTGAAACCTCCTGAAGTTTTAGAAGAAACATCTTTGACCTGTATAAAAAAGGAATTTTTGAATCTGCAAATTGTTGGGGTTTTTTTGTTTGGTAATGGTTTGTTGGGGGGGTTTAAAGTCCAATAAAATATGGTTTGAGACAGAGAGATCTCAAAGAGCTGGGACTGAGTTGTCAGAGCCAGACACTGCAGAGATAACTCTTTGCTCCCTTAAATTGTTCTGAAATGTTCTTATATTTTATAATACATGACTTGTGCTCTTGGCTGCCATTTCCTTCCTGCAGCCTCCCAGAGGTAAGTGGATTGTGCCCTCTGGGGGCTCTCCACTGCTTTAACTTAGATTTAAGTGTGGTGTGTTTTTTTTCTTTTCTTTCTCTCATTCTTTCTTTCTTTTTCTTTCTTTAGCGTTAAATGTCACATTGATTTTCCCCCTCTCCTTGTGTCTTATGAGGGAAGAAATTTATGGCCTTTTTACATCAGGAAGTCTAGCTTATCCTGACGTTTTATTGGTTTGAATACTTGAAACATTTCAATCCCAGACAATAAATATTACATGATTATTGTTTTCATATGGATAGGCTATTTCCCCTGTTTTTCCTGTCCAACATTTTACTAGCAAGTGACACCCAAAAATTTATGGATACTAAAACCATTACTATGTAACTTTGCTGGAAAGGTCAGAGATAGTCCCTCAATTTGCATGTTTTATATATATATATATATATATGTATATGTATATATAAATAAAAGTTAAAATCATCTCATATGTTTCGAATCCATAGTGATATAAACTTACATCAGAAAAGAAGGTATAATGTTTTCCTTAAAAAAAGTACTCATGGGTCAAACCTTGTTTTCACTGAATTAAATGACAGCTCTTGAGGCTTAGGTGGGAAAAGCAGTGAGCCCCAATGGAGCATTTCCCAGATCAGCAACTGGCAGCCTGCAGGTGCAGAGCTTGGGAGTTTTTGGAAGCTGGTGGGATGGTTTATTCCAGTCTGTAACTCAAAGTGTAGGTTTTCTGCTCACCCAGGTCGGTATCTTGTTGTTCTCGTGGTAGAAAGGATTCCTTGCCAAGTGGAAAGTGTGGAACCTGGTCTGAGGTTACACTTTTTGATGCTCTATTTGGGGAAGGCAGCTGGCTCCTCACTGTGCGTGGGGAGCAGCAGTTCTGCAGCACCAGCTGTGGAAGCCAAGCCCATCTGGCAGTCCCAGATTTGATCTGACAACCAGCAGATAAAGCAGTGTAGGAAATCTCTGGTCAAGTGACTAAGGCCACTAAGATTAAAAGAGGCACAGGTTCTGCTCAGAAGCTCTAGATTGTCTAATTTTTTTTTCTTATATTGACAGTTTTTCATGGATACCATTCAGGACCCTGCTGCTTGTGTTCCCTTAACCATCACAGAATCACAGAATGGTTTTGGGTTGGAATGGACTTCAAAGCTCATCCAGTTCCAACCCCCTGCCATGGGCAGGGACACCTTCCACTATCCCAGCGTTGCTCCAAGCCCCGTCCAACCTGGCCTTGGACACTTCCAGGGATGGGGCATCTGCAGCTTCTCTGGGCAACCTGTGCCAGGACCTCACCACTGTCACAGGGGAAAATTTCTTCCTAATACCTCATCTAACTCTACCATTTTTCAGTTCAAAACCTTTCCCCATTGTCCTATCACTCCATGCACTTGTAAAAAGTCCCTCTCCAACTCTCTTTGAACCCCTCTAGGCACTGGAAGGGGTTTTAAGTTCTCCCGGGAGCCTTCTCCAGCCTGAACAACCCAAATTCCCTCAGCCTGTTGAGAGAGTTATTATCATATTTCAATGATTTAATATTGATCTGGATTGCAAAACTGGATCCTAAATAACCAATAGATCTCCCTCTTTCTGTCAGTTCCTGATCAATTGTTTCATCCAATCAATTGTTTCAGTCTATATAACTATCAGGAGAGCAATCCTACTGTGTTTCCAGAGGAGGAAAGCTGTCAGGTTGTGGGACAGTAAACCTAAATACACGTGTTTGGGACACAAGCTGGACCAGATCCCTCTCAGGCTGGCTAAAGGTTTGCTACAGGGATCAAAAAAACCACAAAACCTGTCAAAAATTTTCCACTGCAACAACGTCCGTGATCTGGTGGCTCTTTCTCTCCTTTCCTTGTGCAGACAAAGGGAGCCAGAGTCTAAATCCATTGAGAAAGAAACACTAGTAAGTACTTGTTTAAAGTCTTTTTTAAGTGTTGTTGTGTCTTTACCCTCTCTCCTGTCTCATCCTCTTTTGGGAATGTTGAAAATAACATTCAGCTCTGTGCTGCCTTTGTCTGTGCTTTTCCATGTGGTAAACATGGACTTTTCCCTCCCTGTTTCTTACAGACTTTCAGCCAACTCAGCTTTTCCTGTTTACCTCCTTTGCAAAGGCATCATTGGTGATATCACTCCAAGTCTAGAAATAAGGGGGTTTGCTGCTTTTCTTAACTAGCTGCTGCTCCTTTTGGTATTACGTTGATTTTACATCATATCACCTTTGGCACATTTACCAATTCATTGATGTTTTAAGAAAACAGATGCTTCCCTCATCTCCCCCTTGCCAGCACATGCTGAAGTCAAAGGCACTGAAATGGTTTTCTGGAGACTGGGGCTCTCATCCAGACCTCTCAGTGCCTCAATTCATTATCTCTGTATCAATGAATTTGTGGACCCAGTCTTTTAAAAATAGTAATGATAATAATGGTAAGGAGAAGGCTGTAGACCCCAAAATTCAAATGAAAAGATAGTGGTGGAGAAGCTGCAATAGCTCTGGCTGAAAAACTGATCCACACAGCTTTGCAAAACCAGTTTTGTTCTTGCACAGACAGAGATGAATCCAGCACAGCAGCTGCTCTATCAAGTGATGTGTTTGTTTCTTCTGATTTGGAAACCCCAAACATTTTAGTGCCTCAGGAAGAGACTAGGTCCTGATAAGGCAGCTGCTGGCTTAGAGTTCCCACTGTAGTTTGGACACAATTCTTCTGTTCTACACAATAGAAAACAAAAAAATTGAAGTGTGAGGTCATGTAAACCCTCCATAATTATCAAAGCAGACTCTGGTTTAATCTCTCCAGATCTGTGATTTTTTGCTGAACAGTAAAGGCACCACACATAAGGTAATACTTGACTGATGATATTTGTAAATGTACAACCACCTCCTCCTGGAAGCAGGAGCTTCATGGCTGAAATCAGAATTTCAGGTTTCATTTAAGAAAGGAAGGTGCTGCTTTCAGAGCACCACTTGAGCCAACCAATTCACTGAGATCTGTCTGACAACACTGGCAGCTTTGAAGAACACCTCTGAGGGAAGAAAGTGATCCTTTTTTCCACTTACTTCTCTGTGAAGCCTACTCAGAAGTACCCTTTGCTGAGTATATAGAGTCATAGAAGCATGGAATGGTTTGGGTCGGAAGGGACCTTAAAGAACATCCAGTTCCAACCCCCTGCCATGGGCAGGGACACCTTCCACTAGACCAGAGTGCTCCAAGCGCTGGCCAACCTGGCCTTGGACACTTCCAGGGATGGGGCATCTTGCCACCATCGCTGCATTTTCAAGGACCAGCAGCAGCATCTGTCTCCCATCTGGCCTGAAACTCTCTTGATATTTGGTGTAATTAGAGCACGCTCTTAAAGGAGGACTGGAAATAAGAATGTTCTCCTGAATTGGAATCTGCATAATCAGGAAAAGAAAGAAAAAAAAAAAAAAAAGCCCACGGACATCTAGGAAGGAAAATAGGTTTGAGGTCTGTTGTATGGTGCAGAAGGTGCAGCTGCACTGTTGGGAGGGTGATCTGCAGCCGCCAGCGAGTCGTGCCCTCGGCTAATACCTGTACCCTGGGGTCCCTCACCATTTTATTGCTGCTCTGGAACAGGATGTGCAACTGCTCTGCATTAATACGTTATTACAGGTTGGCCAGTGTAAACTCCAGGTGTTGAGAACATGATTTATTCCATTAGTATAAAAAGGTGTTTTCTATGGCCGTATTAAAAATTATACTAACTGTTGGGCTTGCCACTGCGCTGTGTGTGGCACATGCCAATTTAAACCTGTCATTTCCTCTAATTTAAGGATATGTCCTCAGAAGATCATTAATTGGGGGTGGAGTTGGGGATCACAGTACAGCTGTGGCCTGTTAACCCCCATCTGGCTGTTAATTCCTGCAAAGCACCTTCCCCAATGATGTTGGCTGCTACCATACGGTCACTGAAGCAGAGACCAAAGAAATTACATTTTTGGGTCTATTTTATATTTAAGCCTATTTTACATTACAATTTGAATTTGGGGTGAATTGTGCCTGTAGTGTGATGTACGAACCCAGTGACTGTATTTGTAGTGAGTTCACTGTTGAGTGGGCTGAAAAACTCCAAAGAGCTATAGCAGAGCCCGTAGTGTTTCCTCTGTGTCCCTCTGGGCTTATCCCAAAGCAGCACCAGCCCTGAGGCTGCTGGGATGAGCAGCCTTGGGCTCGTATTCCTCCTCACTGGGCTCCCCTCTGCCAGTGCAAGACCCAAGGGTCCTGGTCACTCACTGGACTGAGCAGATGGAGGCTCAGTCTGAGGCTTAAATGATTTGTGTGTGGGTGAAGGCAGTGCCATGACTTCAGTCTGTCCCATATGGTTCCTGAAACCCCAAGATTACCCATATAACACCCTGCTGAGAACCCCCAAACCACGAGGGTGGTGAGGCCCTGGCACAGGTTGCCCAGAGAAGGTGTGGCTGCCCAATCCCTCGAAGTGTCCAAGGCCAGGTTGGATGGAGCTCTGAGCAACCTGGGGTAGTGGAAGGTGTCCCTGCCCATGGCAGGGGATGGAACTGGATGATCTTTGAGGTGCCTTCCAACACAAACCACTCCATGATTCTCGGATTCTCTGATACCTGTGCTACCTCTCCTCTGAGTGTTTCTTGGGGGGATTTTTCCATTTGCCTTTCCCACTCTCCAATGCTGCTAGCTTAGCTGGGCGTTACACTCAGCCCCAGTAAGCCAAAGACCCAACTTAAATTCCTAATGCAGCCCAGCAAAGGTCAAAATCATTCTTTTGCATAAATCCACATCAGCTCACTTGCCAAAGGGTGAAGGCAGAGTGGCTGGGTCAGGAATGTGACATCAGCCACAGAGTGGGTTGACAACTTGCGATGTGGTTCTTGCTCTTGTGGATTCTTCATGCCTTCTTGTTCCAGAGCTGGTTTGGGATGACGCTGGGGAAAGCACAGAGAAAAGGCTCAGGTCTGCACATGACCCAGGCTCGTGCCCTTGGCTAAACTGCTGCTTTTTTCCTGTCTGCCCTTTCAGTAGCATCACACAACCACAATTATCTCCTAGAGAAGCCCCAGTCTTGTCTGATGTAAAATAAGCTCCTATTTTTTTAGGCAACTTGAGAGTGGATTATCTCTGTGTGCTGCACTGAGCTACCAGCAGCCTATACCCAAGGGATGCTGGTGCACAAATCTGGCCAGAAGCACATCAAGCCTCAGGGCATTATTCAAATGCACACAGAAAGCCCTTAGCAGCGCTGCCTATCTTAAGCAGAGACCCTTAAACCTGTTTTTCCTGGCAAAAGTTTATCCAGCCTGTGTTTAATGACCCCCAAGGATGGAGATTTCACAGTCTTGGGTCTACTGATGTTATAGATCCTCATAAATCTTTCTCCTAGCTGGTTTGAATTTTTTTTTTTTTT
>VZTE01002905.1:1328157-1364329 GCA_013397775.1 Eulacestoma nigropectus
TTTTTTTTTTTTTGCACGATGTAAAGGCTTTCCTTATCCTAATGGTGAGGACAGATTGTACCAGTGCTCTCTGGAACAGCCTTTTCTGTGCTCAAAGGCACTTACATCCCACCAAGGCTCTCTTTTGGCTAATAAATGTAACTCGATCAATCTGTCCTCCCAGGCTGCGCTTTCTGGCTTTCCAGCGCCGCTTTCTGTTTTGACAATGAGCCATTGATAACTGCTCTCTGGGTGCACGTATCTGCAGCCTTGTCCCCACTCTCTAGCAACTTTATCTAGACCCATGTTTCCCTCACCTGATTAGGAAAGTGAATATGAGACAGTGTCAGAAGTCTGCAAGTGCCAATGATGAATCTATTGCCTTTTCCTTCACCCTAAGGCTTGTTACCTGTCACAGAGGTCCCACAACAAGGGTTCAAATGGCCACCAAAAGTCACACTTTGTGTAGAGTCGAAGAGTAGACAAAGGATTAGTTACAAGCGAGGATTATTCAGCCAGCTGGTGAACTGGGCAACAGAAGGATTGAAGTGCTGGAATCATGGAGAGGGGCACTCTGACCTGGAAGAGGTGGACATGTCTCTCCAGTATCCCATTTTTCCATCTTCACACCTGTCATATGCCAGTGAATGCTGACAAACAGCACTTGCAGCATCTGACTTCCTGATTCACACTGTGAATGACCTGTTGTTGTCATGCTGCTAATCAGGTATTTTCCTTGACTTTGCCCAGCAGGTGAACTGGAAAGAATATCACTGACAGTGAAGTTAAATTAATTTCTAGTGATTATCTAATGGCTCTTTTAATTTTATCTGGGGTTTTCAACTTTGAATGTGTTGTTACTACGTGAGTGGAGAGAGCCAGAGTGCTCTCATCGTGTGATCCTCCTCCTGATCCAGATAAAAGATCTCCATCAGTTTAATCTCCAGGTTTTAGTTTCTTGCATCCCACTCCTCAGAAGGCCAGGGAATAAAAGGAGTTCTATCCCTCATAGCATGCATGGGAATGGGATTCCTGGACTTCTTTTCCAGCTCTCTCTCCAACTCCATCAGTGTTACCATCACCTCTGCTCACCTCAGTGACCCCACCTGGAAAATTACCATCTTGCTCGGTTCATCCCTTGCTCTCAAGGCAGCTTTCAAAAGATGAAGAAATCATCATCCCAATTTGATAGATGGAGAAACTGAGGCCCAGCAAAGGGAAGTGACTGCCATTCGTGTCTCCATGCTCGGGGACTTGTCCACCAGACCAGACAAGTGCTGGAGTGGAAATAAATATTCCTCCTGATGACTGTGGTCTCTGTGGTCAGGGCTGAGGGTCGAAACATTCGCACAAGACCTGCACACAGAAACCACAGAATCCCCCACAGCTCCACTGCACTTTATTAAAAGTCACTGCTTCTGTGAAAAATGGGGTTTATAAGAGTTAGGTGCCTTAATTATAAAGTCATGTGTGTTTGAATGACTTCTTCCCTGCTAACCGTTTGTGACAGCCTACAAATGTGAAAAGTATTACCAAGCCTATATTTAATGTGGTTTTGGAGAGGCTGTAGGAGGAGAAAACCAAATCCTATAGGATCCTAGAGAGAAAAACAAGTGATTCTCTAAATATGGTTAAGGTTGTCTGAGTTTAGCACCGATTCTGATACTATCCAAAAGACAGGAGATGCAGGAGTCCTGTAGAAGCAACTGTGTGTTAAATAAGTGCTAGGAGCGAGTGATAAGTTTTCCCTTTGGAAGTGGCTGAATGGTCAGTGTATGGAGATTAAAAAAATCTGTTCAGAGGGGTGCTGGCCCATGTCAGGGGTGTGCAGGTTCTACATGTGTTTTCTGCAGAGCTGTCACCTCTCAGGAATTCATTCCATCCTGTTGTTTATTAGATAATTTGCCCTCTAATGTGGGACACAAATTGCTCAGTGCTTTGTAGAACTGAGTTCTTAATGCTGTTTCTCTGAGGGTTGTGGCAGACTTGAGGCCTGAAGCATCATCTTTATCACCAACCTTTAGCCATAGGCTCTGCAGGGGAAGAGGAAAACACACAAGATCTCTCTGGCAGACTCATTCCTGCATCCCGTAACAAGGGTTTCACCTCTTCTTATAACAGGGAGAGACACTGGAGAAGGAGAGCAGGCCAAAGGCAACATTAATGTTGGAGCAGTAAGTGTCACACTTTGTTTGAAAGGAAATGAAAGTGATGGAAAGGAAATACTCCAAATAGAAGGGGAGAGAGAGAATAATGCTCTTTTTTGGTTAAAAGGTAAAGAATAAGGTGTGGAAGATGGATAAAAAGATGACATACCTTTGGGTAAAAGTTTTATTGTGGATGAAGTTACATGTTGATGGACACCAATTGTGGAAATTTCCTCTGATCAAATATATAATTAGTTTTAACTTTAGCCCTATGATTCTTCCTCCTTCCACGATTTTGTATGGGATTATACAGACCTTAATTTTAGTGTTAGGTCTTCAAAAAGTACTTCCTCATGCCTGGATAAATCATCTTAGGGCTAAGCAGCAATACAAAATTTACACCTTCCTTTAACTATGTTTTATCCCCATCTCTCCACCACTGTATTTTGTCAATTTTGAGTGAGAAATGATTTGTGTCCCCCTACCACAGTATCATGAGTATTCTATTCATATAGCCTGTAATTCATTTGCTTCATACCATTTTTAAAATAAATAAAAGACTATATTTCCTAGGCCAAAACAGATTTTACAGACTTAACTGTGACGTTATTGAAAATACTTTAAAGATAAGGATTGAATCTGATGGTCATGACATACTTCACACCACAGAACTAGGAGCAGAAATAGAAAAAATACATGGTTTATTTTGTTCAAAAGTTTTCAGTTTCTTTAGTTGAGTACCATGAATATGCATCTGAAAAGAACTTTTCCTCTTTGTAATGTGGACTGAGGATGAAGCACATCTTATTCCTTGAAACAGACATTGGTACCAAGCTGTCATGGCACTACCTGCAGTCAGACAGAGCAAAACGAAAATGTTAGAACTTCATGTCACACATTACTCCAGGCTGGGTTTCTTCAGAGCACAGTAGATATAATTTCCACCTAAACATTTTGACAAAAACGTGAGGCAATTTTCTCATTGTGTTGAAATAAACTTATTTGTGATTAAACCAAGCCCAGAGTCATGAGGCTCTGACATGTTTAGGCTTAATACTGAAGTCTGGAGTAATTTTTCCTGTTTTCTTTCATGACAAATGTTGAACCCAGATCTTCACTGTGATCACAATTGTCTGAATCAGGAGTCTGAGTCAGCAGTTTGGCATTTTTGTCATGGAAAAATCTACAGTGCATCTAGAGACCTGAGGGCTCAGGGAGATTGAATACTTAAAGGGATGTAATTGGAAATAATAGGGAAATTTGGAAAAGGAGATGGGAAATCATGGGTTTTTTCTGATACATCGCTTCCCTGGTTATGTATGTCTGTAGATTTTTTTTTGCTTTGCTTTTTTAAACCTAATAAAAATAATTTTCCAGCCTAAACTGTGGATGAGACAGAAAACAACCTGCTCTGTGAAGGTGAACCACTGGCCATAAATGGTGTTGTCTGACTTAGAAACCGAGTCTGTGATTACAAGGTTGTGTTTACTATGGAGGAGTCAAATTTAAGTTGGTTGTGGCTCTTCACTGGGGATATCACTCTCTAGAGTGACTCTTACATTTCAGAGATTGACCTGGAAATCTTAAATCTGGCTCCCTCATCCCTATGAAGCTGCCACAAGGAGACACAACTGCCTTTCCCTGCATTCAAACACATCACGTGAGGAACTTGCAGGTCAGACAAAATCATTTTAAAAAATAATTTGCCAAAATGATTATTGCAGAGAATGTGTCTGGTTGCAGAAACCAGCAAGGATTTGGCAGCTGCAGTACAGTTATTTACACTTCCTTATCAATTTGCCTGCCACAATCTGCATCTCCTATGGGAGTAAGAATGAAAGGACTTCGATGTGTCCCCAGTGGATCTTTTGACCACCTAAGACAATAATAAGGTGCTGAGAGTTTTTTGTCAGAGGAGGGCAGCTGGTCAATCCATGTTGATCCTCATTCCTTGTTTTTTTAGGAGAGGTGCTGTCACAGGGCTCAGCTCTAGATAAACACGAGAGGAGCTCACAGTCCTACACAGGCAAGGCAAGCAAAGATTGGGAGAGGAACGGGAGAAAAATCAACTGGATTCAGGCAGGCAGGGCACAGGCACCAGGCTGAGACGGGCTCGGAGTCACGTTTCCTGACTTGTCACAGTCTCTGCCGTCTTCAATGATGTAACACTTCCTGTGGCTCTTTCCAAAAATATTTTCACAAGCTTTGGGTGATGTGCACTCTGCTAAGGAATTGCCTAATACTGTGATCCCATGAGGGTTTGGAGCTTTAATGTTTTAAATCACTTCTAGCTGGATTAATTTCCTCAGATTCATATCACACAGAATCAGCTATTATTGGTTTTATCCTCATTACAGCTTCTACAACTGCACATTCTTACCTGGCTAACAAAATATCAGAGGAGTTTGTTTTATTAGCTTTAGCTAATGGTTGTGTACTGATCCCCAAGTAAGATGATATTACTGAAAGAGCGGAGGGTTTTGTGCTGAGCTGGTTCACATGCACCTGTGTTTTCCCAAGAAATCTTGGAAAGTTTGGTTATCCCACATTGCTCAGGTTTGGACACATCATGAGCTTTCTAATTTTTGGCTACTGCTGGTTCCTTATTCCAACCAAAATGAAGCTATAGATGAGCTTCTTGTGTGGAGTTCATCCCACCCAGCATTCACACCTCAGCTCCTTGTCACAGACTCCTCTTCCAGCCAGTGTAATCAGAAGCTTTCAGGGGGTGATCAATCTGACCCATTTTAATTGTCTGCTCTAATATTAGATGACTTATACCCTAAAGACACATGTTTCTTTGTACTGATTGCAAAAGGAGAGTAAATGCAGTTGTCAACATTGCAGCTGTCTGCACTTGATAAGATGAATGCTGCCCTTCAAGCCATGTTTAAACTTATTTATGATGGGATGCATCTGACAGATGATGGATGTCTAGGTGTAACCTGGATGTGTAGAATCTCTTCATAGTCAGAGCGAATAAATAGACTTTCAGCGTGGAATCTATCCCACATGATGGTAAATATCTGAAGCAGCTTAGTTGCCCTGTTATTGTCTACAGGAGGGAGCCCAAGATGACTGGAATTTAATTCTGTACTTGGTAGGTACACCTATAAAGACACATGAGACTAAAACCAGCCCAAAGAAGGACACCTGACCTTTTTTCATAGTGCAGAGACAGCTGTGTCTGAGACCAGTGGCCATTGAGCATGTTGGATAAACATGTTATTCATTTGCATGTGTAAAGATTGAGTCAGGATTCTACCTGGGCACCTACACCAGGAAATTGGGGCTTTTAATTGTGCTTTTATCATCTGTTCTTGTTTGTGGTGCTATTGGTATTAATGCTAAAATTCAGGAAAAAAGAAAAAAAATCTGATAAAATAGAAATCCCCATGCCCCTGCTCATAAGATTCTTTTCTCAGATCCTCAACTCTTGGAGAAGATTGTGAAGTCAGTATGTTACCAAGTAGAAATAGATCTGCGCACTTTTTATAATTTGCAGGATTTTTCGTCCCAGGGCATTGTCAACACAGTCATAAGAAGAATAAAGAATGGGCGAGTGAACAGTTGGGGGAAGAGTAAACCCTTGCCATTAACCAAGGGTCATCACCAGATTGATTCCTCCCTTCATTACATCCAGGTTTGTGCAGAAGAAACTGGGGGCAATTCTACTATATAATATAGAGATTATCCCAAATTGCAACTGCATCCAACCATGTGTCTGGGACAAACCTGCTGTACCTTTCTCTCTAGAAGACTGTACCAGACTTATTTAAAGCCAAGGAAATGGATATGCTGTTTCCAGTTATTCTGCTTGTGATGATCCCATTAGGATCTGATTTGGGTCTGCTGTGATGAAAAAAAGGATTTTTTTTTTTTTTAAAGAGCTGTAGGGCAAAATTTGAGTGCAGCTGGGCCAGTTTATGGCTGCAGATGAGCACTGTGCAAAACTGGGCAGAACACATTGGCTTTGGCACTGCTGAGCGTTACAGAGTCTGCAGGATACCAATAATCAGAAGGGGATAAGCCCACGCAACCCAGAGCAAAAGCAGTGATTTGCATGAGAGCCTGCAGGCTGAACCTGCGCATTGGGTGAGTTACCCCACAGCTCACCTCCCCTCAGCTTGGGCATTCCCAGCCCCAGGGTGGCTGGGGGTGCTTCTGAGGCTTCCTGGATGTGCCATCAAAATGTTCCCCACTTCGAGGTTTCACTGACTTGGACCAAAGATCACAACCAGCTTCTCCAGAGGTGAAGTATGTTTTTGAGTCTCATTTTGCTCTGTGTGTGTCTCTGTTTCTCTTCACTTCTGCTGCTCTGATCTGTGTAGCACTTGATGCCTTGACTCTGGCCTGTCACGTGGACAGAAGCTGTAGAAACACTCCTGCATTCTCTCAGCATTGCTGGTGCCAGCACATGGCAAAGGCATTTGTGTCTAAACTTTAACACAAGCCTTCTTTAAAGAACACAGAAAAAAAATGCCCCATCCCTGGAGGTGTTCAAGGCCAGGCTGGATGTGGCTTTGAGCAACTTGATCTACTGAAATGTGTCCCTGCCCATGCTGGGGAGTTGGAATGAGATGATTTTTAAAGGTGCCTTCCAACCCAAACTGTTGTGATTCTATGAAAACTGCTGCAGACTGATGCTATTTTAAAAGTTCTTATATTCCACAAGATAACAAATCACAAAACTCTTCTAACAATGATGAGCCTCACTCAGGGTAATGTTATTCCTTGTATTTCTGGTTTTTCCCACAGAGCTGTTCATGCTTTAAAAATTATTTTCACTATTCAGTTTCACTGCAAGATTTGCTTTTGTTTGCAGCATCTCTGTAGCAAACATTATCTAAGATCTGCATTTGTCAGATAATCATAGTCATTGTAAGTAATGTTTGTTGTTTCCAGCCACAGCAAATTAAGTGAAGATACAATATGGAAAGGAGAATTTTCTTATGTATGCTACATAAAAATCTGGATGGAATTATGATGACTACAGCTAATGGAATAATTCACCACAAATAATTTATTCAAATGTAGCCTTTTTTCCTGCTGAGGGAATAGCTCTGAGCTAAATGCAGTTTCCTATGCTGTACTTGTTTGGACAAATATCATTATGAACTTTTTTGCCCTCTGGATTATTCATGAATAACAAAATTTGAGATGTGTTGGTCAAGCCAGCCACATGGTGCTTTTCATGCCTATTTCATTGAAATATTGCTGCAGTGTCTTCCAGTACAAATATCCAGGTGCACACATTTAAGGTCCTGTTCCTCTCGATGCTCTTCCATTCAACCCTGAAATGTCCTATCCTTGCCTGTTTAGGCCTCTGGAGTTTACTCATAGGTATGTCCAGATGGAAGCTGAACCCTGTTCCTTAGAAAAAAGTCATAAGAAATATTCACTTAATAAAAAAATAATTCAAAACTCAGCAACATATCTATGTGGGAGCTGCCACACCTCCTACTTGTCATTGAACCAAAGTGTGTGATGTCAAGTCAATCAATCACCAGTGCCCAAATTTTACTCCTTACTTTAACAGGAAAGGTGAATTCCATCCTTAATTCATTTTGTTGTGATGGGCGTAGTCTGATGTTGTACAAAGAGATCAGATGGGCTTTAACACCAACCTTTGCCAGAGAGGGATTAATGGTGCTGCAGCTCCTTAACTGTGTAATTTCCAGTCTGATATCATGCATCACCCGTGTGTTACAATGCACGCTGCAGACCGGCCTGGTTCCCTATTGGTGAGGTTGTCTGACACTTCCCATTACCAGACACGGTTTTCAGTTGCTCAGAGCTTTGCCAAGCTTTAACCATTTGGATTTAAATTCTTCATGCTGAGTGTGTGCCTCGGGCTGAATTAATTTTAGAAAATGTCAGCCAAAATCAGAAAAAATATGCATAAAAAAATCTGACAACCTTTATGTGAACGGCTCTTTTGCCGCCTATACTTTGCAGGAAGGGCTTGACATCTGGCAAACAGACTGACCTTTCTGTGAGGGATGAACATGCACTGAAAGTCTCTAGGAAAACTCAGAGAAGCCCAAACTTGCTAAAGTCTCCAGCCTTTGGCCAAGCTGCAAGGTGCAAGGCCCAAGTGAGGCTTTGGTGTCACCCACAATGGATGTGCTTTTGTCTGGGAGGCTTCTGCTGCTGCCATGGGGTCCAAGAATCATCATCACCACTGAAAACAAAAGGAAAATCCTAATATCCTATTAATCCTAACACCTTCAGTCATTCTTGGGTCTGTATGTACCTCATATTTTCTCTATTTCATCTATCCAGAGTTTAAGAAGTGCTTGGAAAATGCTCTCAAGCACATGTTGGGATTTTTGGAGTTGTTCTATGCAGGGCCAGGAGTTGGATGTCAGTGATCCTTGTGGGTCCCTCCAAACTCAGGATATTCTATGACTCTACAATTCTATCATCGTTCTCTCTTCATCCATGTGTCTAAAGAGAAACATTTTTATTATTTGCAGTATTAATCATTCAAGATGACCCACATCTCGCTTCCACCTCTCGCTTTATATCTGCAGTACTGGGTTATTAATCTACAGCTACTGGCATTCCATTCTGCTCCTTGTGAGCTTCTAACTCCTAATAGTCAAGGCTGATGATTTAAGTTCACTTCTGGCAGTGCAATTCAGTTTTCAGTCCTGGCAGTGAAACTCAGTGGAGTAGAATCCACTAATGGGATTGCTGTATTAGTTAGCATAGCACTTCCTAAAATGCTAAAAGCACTGTTCATATTAATTGTCCTGAAGGCACTTGAGGCAAGTGGGATAAAGAACAAGAAATTGTAGTGGTAACCAGCTTAAATGACCTTCTTGTAGATGGTATTTTGGCTGGAGAAAAGGATTTCATTCTTTTGCAATGTCCAAAATTGTTTTACTCCAGAGGTACCCTTTGATATTCCAGATCATGCATTTCCACATGAAGTTCAATGTTGAGTTCAACCTTTTAATGTAAATCTCTGAGCTGGACAAATTGCAAGTGAAGGAAGTAAAACACTCCCAGGAATCTGTTGTGAAAGGCTGATGATTACAGCTGAGATTCCTCCTGGATGAGAAAACTATCCCTTGGCTGACGGCGTGGCTGCATCTTGGAACATCAAGCAAGGTCTTTATGTAAATCTGAGTGTTCTTCTGCTTGTTCTGCTGCAAAAGCCGTTCTCATTGGGACACAGAAGGAAATCCAGTGAGACAAGGTAATAGAGATGGAAGGATGCTAATGGAAAGATTAGGTCTCTGGGCTGTCAGGCTTGTCTCTCTTAAGCACATGTTTATGCTTTAAGTTAAATAATACAGCATGTTTATGTATGTGAATATATATATGCTGCATATGTAACTGAATGTATGAATGGTAAGATGCTGTTCTGTGCAAGAAAGTCATGGCAGAGACTAGTTCCACATTTATGTATATTAAATTACATTTCATTACATCTATAACACAATGTAAAAGGTTTCTCCCTTTCCCTGGAAAACACAATCTTAACATTCATGTACTCGTGTACAACAAGCCTGCACACACACAGGATCTTGGACACCAAGCTAGTTTGGATGTTGCTAGAATTTTCTTACCCTGATGATGGTTTCTGTGACTCCTAGCTCGGGATAAAATATGTCCTTTTCATTGGAATGAATGCTTCCATGCTGAACTCAAGTCCTGCTGAGGGAATCAGTGGGTGAGGGTTCCCAGTACTCCAGGTACTTGTCCTTTTGTTCCATAAAAACATTTCTGTATGTTCCTGTCTTTGTACTTAAAAAACAATTTTAAAACCCCAAAACAAGCCATTGCCTATTCTACTTTACCAAGTCTTTTTTCCCCTACCCTTTGCTGACCTTGAGATTTCGTCCAGCAACTTGTACACCATAACTGCACTTAGAGACAGGTCTCTCCATCTGTCTCTCTTTGTGGAGTAAGAGTTTATTTACTTATTTGTGTCTGATAACTCTGGGACAGAAATACCTCTGTGTGTTTATTTTCCAGGACAGTCTTTGTAGAGCTCTTTGGAGACACCTTATAATCTTTGAACATAATGGAAAGGGAGGGGAAGAAGTTGATTTTGCTTCATCTTCTTCCTCATTGTCCTCCCACTTCTTTTTTTCCACCTTGAGGGGAAGAGAGGATGCTAAAGGGAGAGTTCATGCCTTCCACTAAAGCCTTTACCTGAAATGTGCCACATCTGGTGGGTATTTGTGGAAGCAAACCACGTCAGCAGTTTTCAAGATCACAGTCCTGAGAGGAAATGGCTGAGTTTAGATGTCCTGATTTTATTGTCTATTTTGGATAAGATGATAAATACTGACACAAGAAGTCAGCAAGTTGATTTATTGATTTCACTTTTGCTTGTTGCTCTGTTCAGCCCTTCCTGTGTATTTTTGGATGATCAGGGAGAGTTGGAGACAAAAGAGAAATTCCTCCTCTGCTTTTGGCAGAATGGAACTAACTAAAAACTTGCTTGAAAAATATACAGGAAATGTCCAACTCAATATGTGCTTTTTTTAGATTTAGGGATCCCTGTGGTGGTTGCTGCCAGCTGGGGGCAAAAATTGTCTGTTTTGCTGCTTCCTCTAGCAGTGCAATGCACTTCTCACTCCAGCACTGCCCATCCTGTCTCCCATGTAGCGAACCTTAAACTAAACTCCATCAGAATATTGATAGGAACTGATAGGTAAAGGGACAATTTTCCTTGACATTTATATTAAATATAAATAAATTAATCTCAGTCAACACTGTCCAACAGTGTCAAAGGCTTAAAAAGAAAGACTGTAAACTTCATCAGAAAATAATTTACATCTGAATAATTACTGCTTTGATACTGCTGTCATTACTTGTATTTTGACTTTCAGAGGTTGCTGGATGGCTGAGGCACATGGGGATTCAATGTGAGCAGGATAACCCTGTTGGGGATCTATCAATCAGAGCACAGCAAAGCCCAGGAGCTCTAAAAGACATCCAAATTGGCCTGCTCAAGGCCCAGCAGTGCTTTTACGAAGGAAGGTGAAGTTGGGGAGTTTAGAAGAGCCCTGTTTGCTTTTGCATTTGACAAGAAAAATAACTGGGATTGTGCTTGGAAGTGGTGAAAGAAAGCTCCACAGGGATTGTGGGCTCATTCTTGCTGGAAACAAAGTTTTTTTAGAAAAGTGAGGGATGCAATCAAAGTCAGAGGTTGGGTTTGTTCCACTAAAATTGGGTTGCAGTCCCTGCTCACTTGAGGAACTTTATTGATGTGAGTAGTCCCATTGAGAGTATGAGTATTTATGTAGCTGAGAGAAGCTAATGAAATGAACTCAAGTGAAAAAGGGATTGTTCACATGCCCAAGAATTGTATGACAAGGGCCCTAATCCAACCATTGTGGTTTAGGGATTTGCAAAATTACTTATTTTTGCTATTGAATCTGTGTCAGTTTTGCTAACTCTTCACACATTCCAGGCTCTCTCCTGAAATCTACCTTGTTTGCTCTGAATTTCTCATTCCAGAGCAGACATAGCAACGTACTGACCTAATTCTTCAGGTTGTGCAGCTGTGTACTCACTATTTTAAGAGAGAAATGAATAACAGTGTCTCCGTTCTCCAGTGTAAATTGACCAAAGCCTCCTCATGTCAATGAAGCGACATGAAGTTGTGAAAACTGAAAGCTTGAAGCTAAATATTAGCTGGAGAAAGAAAAAGTAGCCACTGCATTGTACTTCTGAAAATTATTGTGACCATAAAATATTTTCAGGTAGAAATGGTGACCTAGTGAAAAAAAAAAACAAAAACAAAAACAAAAAAAACCCCCACCAAAACAAAAACAACAAAAACCTGTGTCTGTGATGAAAAGACTTTTTTGATGTTCACTGGGGTGTCACAACACAGATCTTATGGAGCCCGAGGTCATCACATTGTTCAAACTGATTTTTCTCAGAAGGGATGTTTCCTGCCTTTTCAGCTATTCATTTTTTTTTAATCAGGGTTATATTTTTAAAGGTGTCTGCACTCTTGTGGGCTGCTGGACAGCCGTATCACAAGGATTTCCCTCTGGTATAAAACACAGAGCTCTTCTGTATCAGTGTGGAATGCAGTAGCAAATCACTGTACAGTGGCCCATAAGGATACCAGCTACCCTTATAAACTTTTTATAACTTAGGAAAATAAACATGTGGTTTCAGGGCTCTGCATAGTCAGTACTAGCTGACTTGGAACTTGCTTTACCAAACTAAGAAAGAAAATATTGGTAGAGCTAATAAATTTCCGAGGGAATCAGCAAATAGTATTCTGAAAGGCCTGAAACATTTGATAGTTTATGGATAACTTTGTATTTTATCTCTCAAAACATCATCCACGTTGAGCACTAAAGTGTAGTGTTCTCCATAATAAGTGCTGTGATCTGGGAGCTCCTGTGGGACGCCAGCCTCACGTCAAGTTATCCATGGAAAGACCTGCTAATCCAGGGGATCTGATGTGCTCTCTGCAAGGCCAGCAGATGTGTCTCTCTCACTTAGGGAGAAAATAACTGGTTGTAGCAGCAGCAAGAAAGCAACCAGCTCTGTGCAAGTACCTGGTCACATCTTTTTATTTTAAATAACCTCCTTCCTTTTAAAAAATTGAGGATGATCAGACTTGAGAGATACAACTTGTGATAATGGATATCTTTCCATCAGGCTGTGCTCATTGTTATTTCCCAGCCCCCTACCTCTCTTTAGATGCTGTGTCAGCCAGTTCCTCCTACACGAAAAGGATGCACAGGAGAGATCTTTGAAACACAGAGAGCAGAAAACAGGAGTGTAAGAACTAAGACTCAGATTCCATGCCACCAACTCCCCAGATTCTAAGAGTAAAACAAGTAGAGAAGAAATTAAACAGGTGATCAGATGAATGAAGATACAGGAGGCTCCAGTTCCATCTCCTTTCCAAGGGCTGTGAAGTGCCCTTACCAAGACAGACACTTGCATTGTTGGGTGCCAAGTGGGGTTTCAAACCGTGTCTCCACTCCTGGCAAAACTTGCATTTGAAAAACCTGTTATGTCTTCTCTGTTCTGAGCTGCAGCCTTTGCAAAGGAAAGGATAAACCATGCTCTGGCTTTTGGGAGCCTTTCCTGGTGATGCCTTCACTCTTTATTTCAGATAAAAACTTGCAGTGTGTCCCGCTGTGACCAGCCCTGTGAATTGGTGGTCAACTTCATGCAGAAGAAGAATTTTGCTTTAGGGTGCATGGCTGTTCATTGTGCTCATGTGAGCTGCTGGCTCTTGGTGGAGTCTCCCTGAACAGTCTTTCCATCAACAGTTGTCATGGTTGGACTGTAGGTCAGGGTCCATTTTGTGATCAGTCATCTGAAGGATGTTATGGGTGCAGGTTATGTATTTATTTCTGCTTTCTGAATCCTTACTCTAGAGCTTCTAATCCTGAATCTGAACCTTCCATTTTCTTCTGTTTGTGACCCAGTATTCGTAGATGAAGTACCATGACATGTCTTGGACAAATTCTGAAACAAGAAATCTGCCTCTTCCCTGCCCATCTGAAAGCCTGAGCAAACCAAAAGCCCAGCCCAGTCCCTTGGACACTCAAACACAGCTGTGTAATGTAATCTCTGCTCAGCTGTTCTGTGGCTCAGCTGACAGATCTTTCATAGAATCCCAGAATGTTTTGGATTGGAAGGGACCTTAAAGATCACCTTGTTCCAACCCCCTATCATGGGCAGGGGTACCTTCCTCTAGACCAGGTTGCTCCAAGCCCCTTCCAGCCTGGCCTTGAAGACTTCCATGGATGGGTATCTTTCTTGCTCCAGAGGCAAGAATGGCAAGGAACTGAAAAAATAAAATAATTTTATTTATTCCATCAGATGAAGAAACTGAGGCAGAGAAGGATTAAGTGATTTGCATACAGGCAGACTATGGCAGAGCCTGGAATAAATCACAGATGTCTGATTCCCAGTTTAGTGCCTTAACCACAAAAACACTCCTTCCTCACCTCAGAGCATCCTTTGTCACCACAAGTTGAGGGTCACAAGTGGTGACAGAAGAGCTGGAGGTCACAGGAGTAAGATCATACATTTAGGTAAATTCACTTCCTTATAAGGCCATTCGAGATATCAGTGTTTTCACCTGAATGTGAAAGGTTCTGCATTCTCACTGTCAGTCCCTTGGGTCTCTGTAT
Source organism: Eulacestoma nigropectus (assembly GCA_013397775.1). Lineage (NCBI taxonomy): Eukaryota > Metazoa > Chordata > Aves > Passeriformes > Eulacestoma > Eulacestoma nigropectus. The sequence goes on from VZTE01002905.1 coordinate 1,342,424, forward strand.
AATTCCTTTGAAAAGCCAAAGCAGGAGAGTTACAAGAAAAATAACATTCATTTTAAAAAGCAGTAATAATAGAGCTACAGTACAAGAAGGAGGCAAAATTGAGTCTGGATTTGTAGCCTGCAAATGGCCACGTGAATGCTAAAACATTGTCTGTTGTTTAGCTCAGATAAAATTGTTTTGGTGCCAGTAGAAAATACCTTTCTTTGGGAAAGTCTTCTGGGCTCTAATTTGGAAATTCCAAAAGACTCATATGTATCCAGTTGTGTGCTTATAAAGAGGTGAGAGACCTGCCAATAAGTGATTTACAGTATGTGTTCCCATGTTTTACATTTTGGTAATTTCATGTTGCAACTCAATACCTAATAATGTAAAATCCAGCTCCTCCAACTAAGCCAGGAATGAACTCATGGAGGAGTGTCCCGTAGGGAAGGGCATACACTACATTACGTGTCCGTGTGCCAGCACCGGAGATGCAAAAACAGCTCCGTGGAGATTTGTCTCGCAAGGCCAACATCCAGAATTGAAAGGGTTGGCTGAATTCACCTCTTGCTACTGACTGACTGCAATTCCCAAGGCTCAGACATCCGCACAGCGTCTGCTGAGGTCGGGATGCTGAACCTTGGGCTCAGACGTGCTTTTAGATGAAACTACCCGTGAACTACAACTCATGAGACACCTGACGGAAATTTGGAGAAATGCACAATTCCTATGTCAGCATGATCTGGAGAGCACAGAACCACATCTGAATCATGAGGTGGGATGTGAACTGCCATCTTGGGCAGAATATCCCCAAGAAGTTGGATCTGCCCAGTGGCTTGTGCCTTGCTGTGAGACAGGAGATCCCGTTTCAGGCACACCTTTGTTTTTGAGGTGCACAAAGTGGCAAAAAAAATTATTTAAGGGTCAGAGAAAATGTGCTCCAGTGGAAGACTTAAAAGAGCTTGGTCTGTTTTGGTGAAAAGCAGTGTTGTGGTTTGGTTATGCCAGATGAAACATCTTCATAAACAGCAGTAGTAGAGATCTCCTGGTCAACTACACAGAGACATAACGAAGGTTGGTAGCAAAAGCAGAACCTGGGCTCAAATCCTGACAAGAAACAAGGGCCATGTTGTAACTGTAGGGGTGATTAGTAATTAGCAACAACTGTGGAGGCAAGTGGGGGATTTTTCATCTCTACTCTTTTTAATCAGGCTGTGTGTCATCCTGAAAAAATGGTTTACTTGAGCACAAGGCATTGAAGTCACAGTAAGAGGAGAGGAGGGTCATCTCTGAGGGTCTGTATTAGTTAAATAGTTTGTTCTCGGCTTAGACTGCGTGGATTTACTCCTCTTTCTGAAGTCTGAGAGACATAAACCAGAAGTTTCTTATCAAAACCTGTATGTGAAGGATGTAATTTCTCCTCCTTTCGTGCTCTCTGAAATTCTGAGGGTACCCAAAACTCTCTGCCTCTTCTGTTGTCCAATTTGCCTGACTTTATCCAGAAGATTGAGGCCACTGAAGCTGCTGATGACATTTTTGTGACAGCAAATATATTGCTATCAGGACAGAATTGAAATGAGAACAACTAGATTTTTTGCAAAAATTTTTGAAACATGGCAAAACTCATGTTTTTGGTAAAAAAAATTTGGGCCCTAGGAAAAGAACTGCATGAGCAGACTACAACATTTCAGCAAGGAGAGAAAACAAGTTGGATATGGGATATTACTCTCGGTCTGCCACAACCTTATAGCAACATCATCTGTTTGACCAATCCAACCTGACTGAGACAAATTCCTCAAAGCAGAGGAATTTGCTCTAGAACCAGGGTTTCCAGCCAGCCTGGGTTCGGCTATACGGAAAGAAAGAAAACAAGGAAAACCTGGAGCTCTGATTAAATTCATCATTCAAGGGGCAGAGAAGAAAAATTGCTGTTTGTTTCAATGACTGCTAAATATTTATCTGGGGAAATTTCAAATCAACTTCTGTCCCTTCCAGATCCTGACATGGCTTGTGGTGTTGCCATAGTTCTGTCATGCTGGAAGCAGCCATCATATGAATGTAAAATCTGGCTGGCTTTCCCAAGCTGTTGAATGCTGTAGCCCCACTGCATGACAGCACTGTGCCAAGAAGCTGCCCTGGCATTCTGGATGACAAGAGCATTAGTAGACGCCCCTTGTTCAGCAGGTACTGTTTACATCTCTCAGAGAATATTTTGGGCAGGTTGATATCATTTATCTCTGTTTTGAGGGGGATAAAACCAAATTGCAGTGGCTCGTCCAAGGCTGTATTGCAAATCAGAGAGAATGAGACACTGAGACTTATCAGTTCCTATATCCAGTGGTTTTTGGCTTAGCCTTATCACAAAGTCACACAGCTTAGTGTAAACTCTTGAAACTACCACCTTGGTACTTCTGGTTCAGTGTCAAGGTGATCTTGCTGTTCCCCATCCCTGTCACCTAGAGAATTCCCATCCCAGTAGACAACAATCTGACATTGACAAAGAGCTCAAGCACAGGTGACAATGGAACAGAGGTTATTTTGGGATGCATTTATCATACAAGGGCAGGTGCTCAGTCTCCAGATCCCTCTACCTCCAGATCCCTGAGTTGGAGCTACAATGCAGATGAAGCCTCTGCTCTGCTGAAGGCTCTGTCTATGCAGTTAAATAAAACAGGTTGGATTGAATGTACTTTGCATCCTTATGTCCATCCTTTTCCTGCTACAGGTGGTTCAACAGGGTGGCAGTGACAAAATTTTACTCACAGAGCCTTGCTCAAAGCCATGGACTGTGTTATCATCCTAAACAATGCAGGTGATCTTGGCAGGTTTTGGAGCTCAATGTTTTATTGACAGTGAACTGTTTTCTTTGTTGGAATACACCTTGCCCTTTTTACTCTGCGAAATAAGGGCTGCAGCACTCCCTCTCCTATTCTTCCTGTCCTTTCAACTGCCTTGTCAAGCTCTCTGGAGGGAGGGTCTCCCAGCCATCAGGTTTACATACAACACTCAGCTGTGGTTTCATCTGCATCCTGTGGCAGGTGCTGTCTGAGGACGTTTCTATCCCAGCAGCAGAACACGAGAAGGCGAATTAAGCGACTCCACCTTGGACTCCAGGACCTCTCAGTGGAGTTCAGTATCTGGGCAGAGCTTACTCAGCAAGGGAGTTTAAAATTGCTTTTTGGCTAAGAAAGCAAATCCTTCAGCGTCAATCGGAAAATTGTATTTTTGATTTATTTTGTTTAGATAAGGGTTAAGACAACCAATTCAGAGCCCCTTTATGCTGTGATGTGGGTGGAAGTTTGTTCAGCCACTGAGATAGACCAGTTGCTCCCTTCCCTTCCCCTCATCACTTCACCCCCACAACTTGCCTTCACTGTGTTTTTCTGTAACATATGGGCCTAATTCAGGCTGAAGACTAAAAAAAGTTTGCACAGCGCCGGTTAAAAATTATGGCTTTTTATAATGAAATCTTTGTCAATGGAAACTTGAAATAGCAGCTTGGCTTGTGACTTATGGGGAGTCTGATGATGGAAACCAATTAATCATCCCGTTTCCCAAAATCTGAACAGGAGGGCACACTTGAATCAGAAAGGGGCTCCAGTTTATGAGCTGCTTGGACAGCTTCAAGATTTTCATTGAAAACCCCAGGAGCGTGAGTGGGAACAAATATGTTCGGACTGAATGTTTTTCTTATGGAAGGACAGCAATAGAGATCCTCTGTTGAGGAACATTTGGTGGGGCTTTTGTTGCTCAAGAGGTGAACTCTTTGCAATCTTGAGCAAAAGGGTTTTAATTTTTAATAAAGGCCCACTGGGTAATTTTATTGAGATCTGCTAATTCTTACCAGGGAATGGTCAGCAGGGAGCTGTGCACTGGCTTTACCTGAGCTGGGCCAGCTTGGTGGTGCAGAACACCAAAAAGAGTAGTAAAAACCATGGGATCTCCTTCAGGAGTGTGTGAGACGTCACATGTCTGGGACCCTGGCAAGGCACGGGGCAAATTTATGTGAGGTCCAGGTCCAGGCTGGAGTCCACCATTTCAGTAGCCTGGGGCCACGATTATACTGTTACACATGTGCTTATTAAAAGAAACCAGACCATAATTAGAGCAGTGCATGTAATGGATTCTCTGGTTCAAAGGGTGAACGAGAGCGTTGGGGAGACAATGGCACTGGGTTGGAAAGGACCAAATTTGGAAGGGGAGGATCTGTCTGGGTCATCTTGAAATGTTTTGCTTGACCTGAAATGACGTGTTTTGTCTTTTCTGGAATTGCTTAACTCCCCTTTCTTTAGGTATAGGAACATGAAAAACTTAGTTTAAATAATCTAAAAAATTAAACCACCCGCACACCCTAAAACACCAAAACAAGAAATCATGTAATAGATACTCCCAAAGCTATTTTATTAACATCCCATTCATATTTCATACTTTATCTTGCCATAGGAAGGGGTACTCACCCATATGATTATGCTGTGAAAGTCCAAACTAATTTGAAGCAAACACATTATTCTCTTTCAGAATATCTGAATTTTTTGAGCTGCTGCAGAGGAGTTTCGTCTCCCCAGCTTTGCTTAAAAGTGGAACAGCTTGCCCCAAGTGCCCCACTTATTTGACAGAAACAAGGCAGGTGACTGGGGCAGTCAAGAGAAGGAAGGGACAAGGAACTAGAGGAGCACTGGAGCAGAGGACCCTAAGGAAATCTCACCATTTGGCACAAGGATGATTTCCTTTGTCATCCTGCTTGCTTCCTGCCAGTGGGTTGACTTTAACGAATAATGGGTGATAATAATTTTGGTTTCTGCCTGTAGTGGAAACAACTGACAAAGCATTTAATGGAAGCTGACAGTTAAGTACCCAGCCACAGCAGTAAAGTGTCAGACAAAGCACATGAAAATAAACAGCCCAAATGAAAGCTATTTCTGAGCAGATTGCTGGCACACTTTCCCAACCCCAGGCAGGTTATCTGAGATGGTAATTGCTGCCAAAAAATTCCTCCTCATCCTTTCTTTTCCTTTTTAAAAACCTTATGAGACTTACCTCAAGGGACCATAGAGCATATTTATGGATATGCTTAACTTCAAAATAAGCAAAATCAATACCAGAAAAAGCAGAGCTGTTCCATAGACCTTATACTAAGCTTGTTTGCATGTTTAAAAAGGTTGGTTGCCGCATAGCTGCTCATACATAGTATTTGCTTATATATATATATATATATATATGTATATATGTATTTATGTATTTAAGAGGTAGACACTGGGGTTAGCTAGAGACCTGAAGGAAGCTACAGTGCCCAGTTGTCAGTGCCTTTCTGTAAGAGCCTCGGCCAAATGTTCTGGGGACATGATGAACTACTCTAGAAGGGTCAGCATGAACTGCACAGCCAAGGTTACCATCCAGTATTTCTGCACTAAAAACTTGCCATCGTGAGCTGTGCTTTTGATGTCTTTTTTGCCCACTGCGCACGTTAGTTCTGCTTGTGTTGCTTTCAGTCTTGCAGAACAGTTAATCAAAGCTGATGCAGGTTATTGAATGTTGCCTCATGTTTAAAAATAGGTTCACTGGCTTTGTGGCCAGCAGAGACTTCTCTGTTTATCTCCTCTGACCTCCTGCATATAAGACAAGCACTGGATAAGTACTATTATACGAGGGTTAATGTACACAGTGCCTTCATTTATTAGCTTTCTACCTCATTTATTAGCTTACTTGTGAAAGCAGGTGACGGAGAGTCAGCATTCCTGGTCCCATTCTTGGCCAAAACGGGCTGTAGAATGGTTATAATAATATTTCTCTATCTGTGATGCTTAACTGATGCCTGCACTGAAAAGGCAACAAGCTTGCGGCGACTTAACAGTTACCGAAAAGGATAATCCTGTTACAGCAAAAATAATGATCTAAATACCATAACCAATCCCCTCCCCAAATCCAGGCTTAAACAAAGATAAAAAAAAAAAATACTTGAAATTCTGAAATCTTGCCTGCATTAAACTTTTAAAATGCTGGATTAGGCATTTTCCATTTCCAAGCTTGCCACTGACATTGCATCCTTGTGCTCCATTGATGTGATTCATCTGCAGATACCAGGCCTGCATAATTCTTCACAGATCTTTACTGTAGATATAATTACAACTAAATCCTTTAGCCTGAAGAGTGTGAAGACTTCACTAAGGTGAGCATGAGAGGCAGTGCTGCTCTGGTGTGGTTTGAAAGGTAGTAGGTACATGTTTTGTGGTGTCATCTGCAATGGGAAAACCCAACTGCTGTTGAATATATGAAAAGACAGGGAAGAAGCAAATTGTGGCATCTCTGTCTTGAGGGAAGCTGCTGAAAGTAAGAGGTGGGACTTGCTTTCTCAGCAATGTATAAGACGTCTCTATTTTTCTCATCTGCATTTGAAATGAATACACAACATGAAATTGCCGTTCTCTGAGTCGCTGTAAAAGTGTTGGGGACAAATGGCTCCAGAGCTGTGGGTACTAGAGGAATATTAACTGTGTATTTGTCTCTGTAAACTGATTTTCCAGTGTGATGTTCTTGTGTTTTATTGCGTTTACTTTATGATAGGCTGGTCTTTGGAAGCTTCACTTTAGCCTATTTTTGTGGGGAGTTTCCTAAAGGAGAAGGTCTTAATAAACACAGCCCTGTCCATACCTGATCACCCTCAACTCACTCTGTAGATTCACTGCATACGAAAGACTTCTGCAGGAGTTAAAGCTGGTAAAGATAAAGGTCTTAAAGGACAATAAGATAATTTACCTGAGTTTTGGAATATCTGAAGTCCTTGAATTATATCCAGATCTTCTGCATTGAGCACAATATATTGTGCTGCAGGAAGACATCCTCTTCTGCTTTGAAGACATTAGGAGATGGAGAATCCACTACGTCCTTTGCTAGTTTGTTCCAGGGGTTAACCACAATCCCTGTTAAAAATTTGTACCTCATTTCTAATTAGAATTTCCCTGGCTTTCAGGTCTTGTTGTGCTTTTCCACATTCATCTACAAAGCCTTGTAGTATCTGGTCTTTCTTCGGTCAGAGGTATTAACGTGCTACAATCGCATCGTCTCTTTCAGTCTCCTTGTCACCGAGCTCCACAGCCTGGGCTCTTGGGGTGGAATCCACTCCAAGTGGATTGGCTCTTTGGTGTCTAATGTTGAAGGCATCTCTGGGTTTGTCTTGGAGTTTCTTCAAAACTCCAGCCACACATATGCTCAGAAGTGCCTGGTCTGGCACGTGGCATCACGCCAGGCTTCAGCAATGGGAATTCTGGAGAAGGCCAGCACAGTTAAAGATGAGACTGGTGCCCACTTTTGGTACAGCAGTTTTAAGGGGCGAGGCACATACCATGAAAATGGAAAACCTGGATGCTGTCCTGAGGGGACAAAACCTCATCTCTGTGTCATGAAGATGGATTGGGCTGTGGAGGTGTTGAAGAAAAAATTTTCCTCTTTCGAATAATTAACAAGAGGAGCATGATCTGGTAGAGAGCAAGGAGCGCAGACTGTGCTAAGCACATACTGACACTTCCCCAGGTTGCTCTTCCAAAATCCAACAATTTATGGCTCAAGAGATTACTGTCTTTTTTCTTTTTATTGACGCAGATGGGATTCCTTTTCCATGAATTTGTCCAGTCTCTCCTTGATGTGAATTTTCAGCATCCACAGCATCCTCTTGGCAAGTCCTACAGCTTGTGTGTCCTGTGAAAAAAAAATATTTTTCCGTGCTAACTTTAGTATACCATCATTTTTGCATTGGAATAGACAGGAGCCAATTAATCCTACTCATTTTCTCCACATTATTCTTTTTATACAACTGTAGAAATCTCCCCTTTCGCTTTCTTCACAGACAAGTTTGTCTGTGAAGAAATACTTTCTCATCAACAAATGTGAACACCTCACTATTAATTTCAAGATCATTTACAAATCTATTGCCATTGCATGTCTCCATGGCACTCGCTGGTTACCCTCCTCCCAATGAAAATTCCTACAATTTCTTTGTATCCATTATCCATTCCTCCTACCATTATCTGTACAAGAATCTTTGATTATTTTCCTAAAAGCCTTGGGCTGAGAAGGGCCTCAGGTTTTCACTGCTTTACTGTTGCTTGCCCAGAGCAGAACTGAGCAGTTGTGCCTTACATTTCCCCTGGGGGTCTATGCTGAAAGGGGAAACGCTTGGCACTTCAGCAGAGCCCAGTGCTTTAATTCCTGATGCCACTGGTAGACCAAGGCAAAAAAGGCCCTCGAAATGGATGACTTTGCAGGTGCTCAGTGGTGACATTTAGCTCTTTTCATCCCAACCACGCACGAAGTTGAGGCCATGACGACATTCATCATCACTCCCTGCCCAGGAGCAAAACACCTGCAGCTCCTGTAGGCAGTGTCTTAATGAAGCCTTTACCTAGGACAGGAGACAACCTCTATTTGCAAACATGCTCTGTATTCTTTGTTCCTGAACCTTCGTATTCCCATTCAGCTCGTTTTGAACATTTTCCCTGAAGCTGACCTGATTTAAGTGAGTTGTTGGTCATACTCCTGTTTTCTCTTAGTTTACCCTCCACTGATTCTTGAATACATTTTCTTAGTAGTGATGCAAAATTTATTTGCAGAGCTCAGAGACAGAAATGCTGAAGGCAACAAACCTTGGAGCCCTCCCTTAGAGCCTCAGTGGGTCCGCCCCCACAGAATGAGGAGTCCCCATTAATGACCCCTTTCACCCAGTCCCAAATTCACTCTCTTTACACTCCACTGATACTGCATTGTGCTAATCTTAAATCAGGATTTCAGTCCTGGGCCCTCAGGAACAAACATGTTCTAGCTCTGCTTTGGCACTGATTTATTTCTGCCTAATCCCAATTCTCCTCTGCCTCTATTGCCTTAAAGTCTTGCAGTTCTTACCCAAAGTCAATATTCTTTTATCCTTCCCCACAGTGGTGACATACACATTGATGAAGCTGGATCTTATTTACACTCACATCCCTTTATAACGTGTGAGATTTGACATTGATGCCTGCAGGAAGGGTAGCTCATACTACTGAAAAAGAAAAAAGGGGCTGTAGTGTAAATGCACATCAGGTCTTGGAGCTTTTCTGCTTCAGGTTATATTACAGTCAAGTGAGTCTGAGACGTGGGAACTACTGACTTTTTTCACTGGGGGGCATTGTTAGTGACCTGCACAAGAAGCCAGAAAACTGTTATTACTTGAAATGTAAAATTAAAGAAAAAAAAATTGCTCTCTTTCTCATTTCCCTGAACTGGACCACATGCTTCCCTGGAGGAAAATCAGTGTTGGAGAAAAGGTTGACTGCAAAATTTTCTGTTAATCTGAATATTCCTCTCTTGCTCTGAGCAGCGGGATGCAAGCACAGACCTGTCCTATCTGCTCTGGCGTGATCTGTGCCAGCTGCAAGGAGGACCTGCTGGAGATGATGGATGGCCCAGCACGTGTCCCTTCCTGCTGTAGGATTGTGCTGGTGTGACAGGGTGCATCAGAGCACAAACTGTGTTCAGGATCAGCCCAGTGCTGCCAGAGGGGTCATGCTGACTGGGACCCTGTGGTGCCACCAGTTTCACTGGTGGGGTGTAACCACAACTCTGACAGCTACTCCTGAACTTTAGGAGCTCTCCTTGATGTTGGGCATGTTGTGGCCTGACAAGCCCTCTCATTCCCAGATTTAAGCCAGATTTCTTCACCAAGTGCAGAGTGCCAAGGACGATCTCACAAGTGTTAATTCTGGTCCTGGCACTCTTCCCTGAAGAGATTAAAGCACCCCGAGAGAGCATCCCTTTCATTTTTGCTCAACCCTTATTTCATGCAGAGCTCTGCTATATTCTCCCTCTCCTACTCTCTGTCTCTCTCACCATATGTTAAAGATTTTTGGGAATGTACCTTTTTTGCAACATCTTTCTCTTCTAGATTTTAACACAGTCCTGATGCATTTACCATAAATCTCTGGAAATGCAGCAAATCCAGCACAAAACTTGTTGGAAGCAGGAACTCATTGGAAGCAAGTTTTACATATGTGTACAGTCTTCCTTGTCCGGGCGCAAGAGCTGCATCATTAACTGGATTAAGAGAAAATTTCTCTACACCCAATGTCAGCAAAATTCTTGACTGAAGATATTTTTACTCTAAGAAGCCCTCAGTGTCTACTGTATTCAGTGTAAAGGAGGATCATGGCAAGGAGAGGAATGGAAGAAATATGTTAATTTGACAGTTCTGGAGATTTTTATCTATGGGGAAAAAAGATCTATTACAGTGATAGGAAAAATAGAAAACAATTTTGCTAATGTTTTTGTTTATATGAAAATATTTATCTGCTTTGCACTAGTTCTATCACCTAGCAAATATTTTTCATCAACTTTGCCCAATTTGCAGTTTTGTTTTTAAATCTCACATTTCCCCTTTACAAATTCCTGCCCTCTGGTTCTGAAATCCACAATATTTTGTCACTTTTTCTGTTGTGTCCTGTGGAGTGATTGGTGAGTGTTGTGGCCCCAGGACATGAGAAATCCTGACACAAGTTGCACCTAGGAATGTGTCCTGCAAAGGTTGCTGGTAACAACAGGTGTGAGGGAGGAGGACATCAGAGTTAACATCCTAATAACTGCTGTTTCTTCTGGTTTTGGTCCAGAACAGTGTCCAGGGAGCCCCATTGTCCTGTTAATCCAGAGCACAAGAGAGACAGAACTGGGCAGCGAGACAGAGCATTCGCTTCAGTTCTTTCTCTGCACAATTTCCAGTTCTTTGCACTCTTCCAAGGAAGTCTGCCTAGCAGGCATGCTTAGTCAGGCCAGACAGGAATACACACAGATTTCTACTATGAGATAATGAGGCTTTCTAGTTTGTTCTCTGTTCTCTTTCTAATAATCCATTGTGTTTTATCAGCCTCTTTGATGATTGTTGAGCACTGAGTTAATGTTTTCAGAGTATTAGCCACAAACCCCATTTTCCCTGTGAACAGTCATAGCTAATTAAGACTATTGTGACATATGTATAATTAGGGTTATTTTTAACTTTCCATCTATCAACACTGAATTTCTTTCAGTGCCATGATATCTCATCAACAACGAGTATCACTCAGTGTCATGAGATCCTAATGAGATCCTATAATCTCCAACCTCTGTTATTTCATGAGTCACCGTTTCCCAGATTTTATGGATATGTTGAACAACACTCATCTGCTTGGAACTTCATGTGACCTCTCTCTATTACATGAACTGACTCTTAGTCCCATTTTTACTCAGTTATTGAGTGCTCGTTTTCTTTTTTGAACCTTTTGTAATGTAACTACACTGAATTAACCAATCTTAATATCACACTGTTTCCTTCAAAATGCTCAACAAGATACATGTAATATGACCTACTTATGAATGTCTGGGTTCAGCCTCGTGGCTGGAAAATTATGAGAAGAACAAAATTATAAGAAAGAAGTCTTACATTTCTCAACATATCCCTCTTACTCGTGGCTTTGGGGTCAGTGCAAGCAACTCCTTATCAAGTAGACTTGGGCATCACAGCTTAAACCTGTTAAAATTAGAAATGTGACAGTGTGAAGTTAAAAAGTAAAAACAGTATATTAAAAAATAGAAAAGCAGAAAATCCCTTTAAAATGAAGACATAATAAAAATAGGCAGTGCTTCAATACACTGAATTTTCAGAAGAGAAAATTTCTGGGCAGATAATGCAAAAATAAAACAAAAGCTTGGTCTTGGGTGTTATTTCAGAAAGTGGATGTTGGGCTGTATCCTGGCTGGACTCTCCTGTTAAAAAGCAGCCTCTTGTTAGCACAGCACTAAGAGTGATTGCACAGCCAAAGCTGAGGCACAGAGCAGCCGTGCGTAAATTATTTCTTTTAATATGTCACTGTAATTCCTGGAGGAAAACAGCTCCTTTTTAAAAAGAATTTTATTTAATTCTGTTTCTCATTTATTTCTAGCAGCTCTGGTTATGCAACAGAGTGCAGAGCGGAGAGGGACTCTCTTACCCTCAGCCCAGACTAATCCAAGCACTGAGCTCTTCCTCTTTCCAGAAACACTAGAGGAGTTTCTATTCTCTTTGCGCAGTCTGTGAATTCTCTGTGGGGATCTCCATCTATCTGGCAGGTCACATTACAGCTCTGCTCTGTAACTGATCTGCCCATTGGTTTCTACAGAAGAAGTGTTGTTGATGAATGACTGCACATGGCGCTGAGAATTATGTTGCAGAGTTGTTACTTTTCAACTAGGGAGCTTTCCTGGGAACTTTCCATGATGTGCTGGACAGCTAAAGAGCTTTGGACAATATGTAGGATACAGCTGCCATAACTCATTGTGACCAATGAACAGAGAGAGCAAAATGGATTGAGAAGTTGAGGATCAAAGATGCCGGCAGGACACGCATATCTGTGATTGGTGATGAATTTTACTGCATTAGGGAAAGCTGGCTGACTTCAAAAGATGCTAAACCTGCTGGCAAGGCACAGAAATAACCCCCCAAAGTCAGTGTGCTGTGACAACTGCAGTTTCCCTCAATGTGAGACAGCACTGAGTGCGCTGCCAAATGTCAGCTAAACAGATTTATTTTCTCTGAGACCACTTTTTCTTGCCCTTGAAGCCTTCCCTGTGCTTTCCTCTGAGGTGTAGTTATAAGCAGAGTTGGTAGCATTGCCCTAGAGTAGGTCCATATTACAGTTGGGCAGAAAATAATTTTGCTGTTCTGTTGCAATATTTGACATTCTCCAGTACAGCACCTTAACAAAGATACAAACACCCAGGATTTTAATAAAAACTCCTAAACCTTGAGAAAATAAACCTCATCATCTCATAAAATCATGGAATGGCTTCACTTGGAAAGGACCTTAAAGATCATTTTGTTCCAACTTCTCTGCCTTGTGCAGGGACACCTTCCACTGTTCCAGGTTGCTCCAAGGCCCATCCAACCTGACCTGGAACGCTTCCAGGGATGAGACAGCCACAACTTCTCTGGACAAAAATTTTAAATGTTGCTTTGTACTAAATTAAATATTTGATATCACTAATTATAAATATTAATTTATTTTATTTTTAGCAATTTTCAATTATTTTTTATCTCTACTTAGTCTAATTTTCTCAAAACAACCTCTTTAATTTTTCTTTAATTTTTCTTTTAACCGATACAGCACTTCAGTGATTTCTTTTTTCGACATATGTTGAGTCAGGAGATTGACTGAAACCAATGTTTTCTCATAATGTTTTGGTTACTAGGAATTGTGTTTTTGCTATGAAAAATGATTTTTAAATTTCCAACCAACTATAGTATTTATGGAAAATGATTCACAGCAATGTCCTATGAATTCTTAAAGCAAAGATAGCATCAACAGCAGTTAAACACTGCAGATAAGAGCCGGGTGATGAAATGAAATGTCCAGTATTCTCTTTATTCAATTTAGTCACACAAAGCTTTGTAAAAAATGAAGATGTTGGAAAAGATGATCACTAGCTTTTCAGTAGATTGTAGTAAGATGAGAACATCATCCATGGAGACATGGCTGGAGCCGGTCTTTGGGATACTGCTTGTCTCCTGTCCTCTGGAAAAATCCTGTGGAGGATGATGAGGAAACAGCCCTTTTTATCAAAATAGGAAGGGAGGAAGGTTTCCCACTCTGCTGAAATGGCTTAGGAGGAGTGTTAACCACAGAAGAGCACCAGATCTTGGCTCTGATTCCCAGCTTCCATAAACTGCAAGGATGAATATTAGATTCTGAGCTTGGATTCAGACAGTTTCAAGAGAAGTTATCCATCCATGCTCTGTAACTCAGTTATGAACTGGTCTTCAAACTCTCCTCACATTAAGATCTGAGGTTTTATTTATTTGGATTTCAAAGTCCATTTCTGCTGTTGCTATCTTGCCTTTCCCTCACACTGCAAGCATCCAAGAAGCCTGGAGGAGCTGGGAAAAGGGGGTTCATCCAGTATCTTCTTTATTTAAGACAGGAAGCGTGCAAGCAGATGATCTATTAATACAGCATTTATTAATACCCTTCTCACACACAGGAACCAAAAATCACAAGGCTTGCTTTGAAGCTGGGACTCTCTCACAGGAATGGAAACAAGTTTCCAGCTAAGTGCAGGTGCCTGCCATATGAGCAGAACAAATCCTGGGACCACGAGGAGCAATTTGATGACTGCTGTGTGCTCTGTGCCCAGAGTAGATTCATGTCAAGGTGACACTTCCCTGGCTCGGGTCTCCCCTTGTCTCTTACCAAAGACCTGTAGATATTTTACTCCTTTTCTTACTTTTTAGTGCCTGATAGATGTTGTTCCTAAACACTTTTGCAGGTGATTACTCTGAGGAATTAGTAAGCTTCTTATTCACACCTTTCTGTCCAGCCCCTCTTGACTTGCATAATTCATTAATCCAGAAGAAACAAGGGATCTCACAAAGCCCTGGCCAGCCCCAGGGGGGCTTTTCAATGGTTTAATTTAATGATGGTTGTGGGAAATGCCTGTGTAGCTGTTAAGGACTTTGAGTCCCCTCCCATTCTTTCCCCTGTTAATAGGTGGTTATGCCACTGAGACGTTCCCCAGGAGTACCCTTAACGTGAAGTATGAGTGTTGTTACCTGTTGACATGCTGGCTAACAAGGATGAGACATCAGACTTAAAATCCCAGGAGTGCCTAAATTGTTGTGGTTTTCGAGTACTATAAATTTTGCTTTCTAGCCCAGGTGAGATTTGAACCCCTACCTGGAAACACTTATGTCCCAGGTGTCCCTTTTTGTTAGTGGGGCCACTGGTAAAGGAAAATACAGATGTGAAAGAGGCCCTGAAGCCTTCAGACCTGCCAAGCTCCAGCTGGTTTCCCAACACCTCCCCAAAGTGGATGTGTAGAGTCAAGATATGAATGAAGGAGCAAAGCTTTCTGGCTAAATGACACAGGTCCAGTGATGCTGCTCCAAACCATGACATCAAATTCTTGGGCAACATCCACACTTTGCACATTGCAAAGGAGCATTCCCAGGTGCTTCAATTTGCTTTTGGTCCTCAGACTGGTCTCTTGCACACTTTTGGCCTTGGCTGTCTGACATCTGTCCAAACAATTTCCAGGCACCGTTCGGCAACCGGCACAGCCAGGGACCATTCCCAGTTGGCAGCTTGGATACAGCCGCTCTGTTTTGGAAAGTGGGAGAGTTTAATGAATGGATGCAGGCATTTCTGTGCCAGTTGGCCTCAAGACCAGAGAATGGTCCAGGCCGCGTTTAATTTTCTAAAAGAGACACAGCCTCAGGTCTCCTTATCTTTGCCATTAACTTCCTGGGTAGTGAGGGCTTGGCTGTTTACCTATAAAAACAACTTTGTGAAAATGGAGCGTGCATGAAAGAATGGTTTCAAAGACTATTTATTATGAATATGGTTCATTTTAACCTAACAAGTCATTCAGAACCTGATTTTGGCTTCCTTGGACAGAGTTAGTGTTCAGAGACATTCACTGATCATTTACAGCAAGAAACATTCAGCCTCCGGTTTGTTTTCTTTGCTTCCTTTTTGCAGTGGGGACCGGCCAGCTGAGAGATCTGCTTTTGTTTTTCCTGTCCTTGATTTGATGATTGAAGCTTTTCAAACAGAACTACAACACATGGCAAGCATCCACGATGAATTTCTAGATAAATAAACACTTGGGCTGAGGTTATTTTGAAGAACAGCAGCATCAGTGCCTCCAAATGGCAAATAATAGAGTGAACCGAGCCCACCCTTTTTTTTTTCTGGACTTGGAGATCTGCTATTCTTCCTGTTAACCTGTGTCTCTCTGTTTCATGGCTTTTCTTGCCATGAAACACTGGGACAAGTGAAACACTTGCTCCTGAAGCACTGGGAAAGACACAATTAGGGCTGACTAAAGGTCAGTCCAGGTCCACCCTGAGGGAAAGGAGACTCTTCCCATTGCCACATTGCCCAGAAGTGGGGTGAGGGTCACTCCAGGTCTGGCTGCTCGTGGAGTGTGGGCCTGGGGGAGGTCAGCCCCTTGCAGAGATGTCCACACCAGGTGACTGCTTAGCCTTTTCCAGCTGGGGATGGCTCAGGAGACGTGCCGGAGGCAGGCTTGCGTTGCCTAAGCATAGCTCTTGGCTCCATTGCTTGCTCATCTGTGGCTTTGCCTTCACTCACTTGTTTCCTTAGATGAGTTCCTCTGCCTGCTTATTTGTGTTAGGAAAATTATCGTTCTTGTATTTTGGTCTGTGTCGCTTCCTCTGGGCCTGTTTTATTATTGCACAGAGGGATGTCTCTAATGAAGTGGACGGAAGGAGGAGGACTAGGGGCTTATTTTTATCCTATACATAGGAAGTTGGCCAGAACAGGGAAAAATAGAGCAGAAAGCCCTCAGAGCATTCCCACCCCTCAGGGCTGGAGACAGCAATCTCCACAGACCTTGCTCAAATGTTCCACCGCTGCCCAGGGGAACTTTTTCCGCAGCTTTGCTTGTTTGTTTTTGAAAGGAAAAGTGTGTGTTGCTTCCTGCCACAAGGCTGGGGCTTGCTGCCCTGCCATTGCTGCCATCCAAACTTCTTTTATTAATGAAATAAACCTCAGACCACCAGACTGATTGAAAAAAAAAAGGAATTTGTAGATGTCTGTTGGTAATGTGACAGCACCTGGGGCCCTGATGGGCCTGGCACTGACATCACACTTATGTAAAGATGTGAGGGCTGGTCTGAGGAGCCTCAAACCCAAACCAAACAGACAGGATCAGGGAAGCAACACAGGGCAGAAATGGAGAAAAAAATAGTGATTATGTTGGTACCATGGAGAAGGGAAGGCAATGGATTAACCCAGACCTTGTGGTTTTTTAGTTTCATAGGACAGGGTGATGGCTTTAAGTTGAAGGACAGTGGGTTTAGGTTTGATATTAGGAAGAAATTCTTGACTGTGATGGTGGTGAGGCCCTGGAACAGGTTGCCCAGAGAAGCTGTGGTTGCCCCATCCATTGAAGTGTCCAAGGCCAGGTTGGACGGGGCTTGAAACAATCTGGTCTGGCGGAAGGCATCACTGCCAGTCCCAGGGGGGCTGGAACAAGATGGCCTTTAAGGTCCCTTCCAACCCAAACCATTCTGAGATTCTATAATTCTATGATTTTATGATTCTATGATTCTACAATCAGTGTCTCATTAGATCATGCCGTTATCCTGGAAATTTTGGGGAAACGGACGCATGTGTTTTAAGGCGAGATATTTGCCTTGCATTCACATTTTCTTTGTCCCATTTAATCCCCTTTCCAGAAGACTACAGGGTGTCTCTTTGCAGGTTTTTTTTCCAGTGGTGATGTCCAAGGAGGGGAGCAACAGAGCAGACAGTTGGAACCCTCCCACGCAACTTCCCTGGCGCAGACCAGCATCGCCACGGAGCATCTCCCTCCTCTGCTGCTGCTCCTGTCACACAGCTGGGCTTCAAAAGAGAGGATGCTCCTCTCCCACGTGCTTCAAAGGGAAACCAGGAGCCACAGAACTATTACTCCCACTCACAAGGCGAGGGGAAATCCTCTTCTAAAAGGAGATCATCCTGTTACAATGAGGATATCTAGTGATTTATGACATGCTGCTTTAAACTCTCTTTCCCCTCCAAAGAAACACAGGAGACAGCAAAGCTGGAGGGAGATAGGAGAGAGAGCTGACATTGGCAATGCTTGAAATATGGTGTGAGAGCTGGGAAAACCCTTCCTTGCTGTCCTCATTAGCATGGCTTAATAATTAATACTCTTATCAAGCAGAGGTTGCCATGCAGGTGGGATGTGCAGCTGGAAATCAAAGCTTTAATAAAAAGATATTTTAAGACCAAAAAGCACCACTGTAATTTTGTCTGGCTTCCTGTGTAATTGATGCCAGAAACAGAACTTTTCAACTGAAAAAAAAAAAAGTGGTTTTAATAGGAAGGTATTAGTATTGTGATATTTTTGGGTAATAATTTTAACAAGAAAAATTTGAGTGGTTTATTTTGCAAAAATCCAACTTATTTGTACTTGATTTGCTTTCATTTTCATTTTCTGCTCCAAGTGCTCTGTAAATCCCAAAGACTGTATTCTCTGTAGGGCTTATGCATCCATTTTTTTAATCTTTTTTTCTGGCATTGACTCCAAATTTAAAAAGAATATTCTCAAGCTGGGGAAAAGAAAATTTTGCTTATTTTGCACTGTACAATTCTTGCAACTCACATTAAATACTGCAAAAATTAATATCTGTGCAATCAGTTCTGTAATTGTCCCTGACATTTTTATAGTTATCCTTTCTCATTTCATTTGTGTTAGCCTTGGCCTGCGTCTTAGAAGTGGTGGCACCTCTTAATCTCAGGAATATTTTGGTATCTTGAGGTCTGATGTGGCAGTAAGGGAGGTTCTCCTCACAGGAATCAGGAATAAACAGAACAAACTCTGTCATCCATGGAAGCTGAGTGGCAGGACAGCGTATGTCAGGAGCCAGAAATAGAAAAACAATGATCCATTTATACCAGGTGTGAAGTAGAGAAGAGAAGAGAAGAGAAGAGAAGAGAAGAGAAGAGAAGAGAAGAGAAGAGAAGAGAAGAAAAGAGAAAAGAGAAATCCACTGGAGAACCCACAGAGAAGCAAAAGACAAAGAAGATACAGACCAGAGTGTGGGCAGTGCAGTGTGGAGCAGCCCAGGATGAGAGTCAGAAGTAGGACAGATTATCCAAATTTCTATCATACATAGAGCAACTCATCCAAATGTGAGCTTGCCCATGTCCAGATTAGATTACTCCACACTCATTCATATTCTAGATATTTCTAAGAAAGCATCACAGCCTGTGAGAGCTCAAGCTCATTCAAAATAGCTTTCAAATATAAAGAAAATCATGATTTAATTCCAGACCAAGTCTATCAATCTCAAAGGATTTTACTCCAGCACCACTGAGATTTGAATTTGCACCAGAATGTTAAGCACAGGCCATTAACAGGACAGATTTCTCAATGCTAAAGGGAGAGAGAAACTGTGAATTATAAAGCCAAATCCTTACTGGAGGCCATAAATTTATAAACCTCCTCCCCCAGTGATCTGGATTCTCACATGCTGTCTCATCAGGCTGTTTCCCTCTCACTTGTGAAATGTATTACAGCAGCCAAATTACCAGGGGATGAATGACCTCAGTAAATTCAGTCATTCTGCTCTAAGAAAAGATACCATGCTGTGGAGAACAGAGTGAGAATGTTTTTTTTTCTCTCCAGACTTGCAATTGTTCCCATTGTGTGTCAATTTTATTGGCAGGTAATTTTTTTTTTTCTCCCTTGGTTGGCCCCTGTTTGAATTTTTGCATTCTGCTTCCCCTTGCAAATGCCTTTTCCAATCACTGTATTTTAGCTCATATCAATGAAGTCTGTATGGGGGAAGAGAATAAAGCAGGACAGGTCCTCAGCTGGTTTATATCTGCCTTGCTCAACAGATTCCAAGAACCTCTCTGCTGCTCTGCCCAGCTCAGTGTTGTGAACACTGGATATAATCCTTACTTTATATTTTTGTAGACAGACTTGTTAAGTTCTTTGTGCATGGGAGAAATTCCCCTCTAAGTTATTAGAGGAATGGCTGAATTTAAATGTTTCTTTTTTTTCCTTTTTTCTTTTTTTTTTCCCCCAAGAGAATATTAAAATCACAGAATGGTTTGCATTTGAAGGGACCTCAAAGATCATCTAGTTCCAAATCCCCTGCCATGGGCAGGGACACCTTTCACTAGAAGTGTCCAATTTGAAAATATCAAATATTTATTTCTGGGGAAAAAGTTTTATACAGATTCCAAATCAGCCCATCTTCACCTAAAATTCAACAAATGCTTTTCATTTTCCTGGTGTCTTGACTCAGTGCTCTAAGCAAAGAGCCTGGGGCAATGGCCTCTGAGAGGCTCCCAACAGCAGCAAGAGAAGTTCAAACCTCACAGGGCAAAATGTCCTTAAGCTCCCTGGGGAAAGTCTTAGAATGGCATCAGAGGCAAAAAACAGGTGAGAAAAATCCCTACTCCAAGTCCCCAAGCTTGTGGGTTTTTTTACAAAACTTTCTCAGTATTAAAGTAGCTTCTCTTCCAACTGTGAGCAAACAGAAAGGACTAAAGTTTTGTTTCAGCATCCATTCAGACAGCTCCAACCTTCCTGAGGAAACAGATGCAGAAACCCCATGCTGGCTGAGAACAGAGGAGGTGCAATTTCCATGAAAGAAACAAACCAACAAACTGTTAATGAAACCGACATTAATTAATTTTATAACCAGCTCCCAGGCAGCCAAAAAAACCCAAAACCAAACCATCAACTATGGGTAGCATCTGTAAGAATCACTGGATTATAGAATCATAGACTGGTTTGTGTTGGAAGGGACTTTAAAGATCTTCCTGTTCCAGTCATTGCTGCTCTGGTTCAGCACCAGGTGATTCACCACCATGCCTGGAACTTGCCTCACCCGGTTAGAACCAAGTTAAACATGAACATCTGGTCTGAACTACTTGGGGTTTCTTCTCCTGAAGCATCTGCAACAAGGCTGACACTTGTTGTTGGGGGATGTTCTCACACCACTACACCTCAAATGGCCCAAATGCCAAAAGAACAAGATGAAGAACCACAACCATAGGACCCAGAGAGGACCTCATCCCTGTCTGTCCCTGTGTGCAGGGAGGGCTCAGAGCAGGGCCCAGGCTCTGCTCTGTGGGGCCCAGCAATGGGACCAGAGAAATGGGGAGGAACTGATGCCCAGGAAGTTCCACCTGAACATGAGAAAGAACTTCTGTCCTCTACAGTGACCGAGCACTGAACAGATTGCCCAGAGAGGATGTGGAGTCTCCCTCACTGGAGATAGTCCAGAACTCCCTGGATGCAATCCTGCACTCTGGGATGGCCCTGCTTGATCAGGAATTTGGACCAGATTAATCATCTTAGTCCCTTCCAGTCTGACCCATTCTGTGATTCTGTGATGATTTGAAAAACACTCTGAGAAGGCAAAAGGCAAATTGGGAATACAGACACTTGTGTTCTGCCTGTGCTGCTGTGACAAGAAAAGGTCACTGATGTAGGATTCCTCTAAGACTTGTTTCACCTTAAAGTGTCACAATTAAAAGAGAATAGTGTTTTCTCTTTTTCTTCTCTTTTATGGCATCTAAAAGTTGGGAGAAAATGGGATACAACAGTAATAGAAAGTTAAAGCATTGTTTAAAAGTGAAATCCTTTCATAATGTCCTTGAAATCTCAGTGATTGCAAACTTTGCAGGAAAGGGTAATATCTGCTATTCATTGATTTCATCTGATAAAGTTGTGGGGAGGGAGAAAAAGTGCTTTGGGGCATGGGAGTCCTTCTTCAAATCTCTGTAGATTATGAAATGTCATTGTTCTCTGATTTACCTCACGAAACATAAACTTTACTAAACATGGTACATTAACGACAAGGTGTGCAAATGTGCCTTTTCAACTCCCAAACAGAGTGGCTTCTGTTCCAGACAGAGCTACCCCTTTGGACCCAAGATGACAAATAATTCAAGTTTAAACATATGTAGTTGTTTGTAGGCCCCAAGACACTTCATGGCAAATTCATTCCAGCTCCTTTTCTCAATGTCCCCATACAAATAGGACCCAAATATCAATGCCAGGAACAAGAGAGGAGACAGTTACGTACAGTCTGAGGATGAAGCCACAATGACTTTTATATATACATAGACACATGTATATATGTATGTATATATACATATATATATATGTTAGGAACCCTGAAACTTAAATCCATATGCAGGCAAGCCTGAAAACAGACAGAAAGCTGAAGGCATTTTGGAAGAAAAAGATGTTGCTGCCTGCCAGTGTGAATGCAAACTGCATATAGGGTTAGTGTCTGATGTTTTGGGGGTTTGAGATTTTCAGCTGGTTAGTTTTCATCTAAATAGAAGTCAGGTGTTTTTCAAAAGGTTTTTTTTTTTTTTTTTTTTTAATGCATCAAAGTATTTTTCC
>VZTE01002905.1:1364406-1384730 GCA_013397775.1 Eulacestoma nigropectus
TGTTTTTTAAAAGTTTTTTTTTTTTTTTTTTCTTTTAATGCATCAAAGTATTTTTCCAACAGAAAAGAACTGGCTTTCCAACCAGAATGGAAAATTTTAATTCAATCTGAAATTTTGTTCATTTTAGGGGAAAAAAAAAAGTAAAAACCAACCATGGAAACATTCTTACTAAACATGCTGGCTTTAGATCAAAACCCCTGTTGAGATTTTTTCAAATTAAATATTTCCCTTCAACACTTCAGTTTTTAAAAGAACCTGCTTATTTTTCTGAGAGTTTTTAATTGGGAAGGAAGAAAAGACTAAGAGGTGATAAGTAGAATCAACTTAGAAAACCTTTGAGAGGAAAATTTTTTAAAAAGGCATATGTTAAAATGATATCTTCAATTAAAAATAGTTGTCATATTTTGATCAACCAGTAGAACACCTGGCCACATCTGACAGGGGCAGCAGTGCAGTGGAGGTGACTCCAGGGGCTGCACTGCGCTGGGGAAAATTTGCACTGTCAATAAAACCAGCCATGGGTTGTTCCTTTCCTACCTTCCCATATGCTGGGCTCATTAATGGAACATCAAATCTACAAATGTGGACGTAAAGTCAGCCTGTACATGCCTAACTTCTGATATGAGCATCCGACCACTGCTTGGGGGCTGTGTTTGAAAAGCAGGGCCATGTCCTGAGGGCTGTAAATCCATTCTTTCTTGACAGAAAACAAATCTCAGTGGGATTCTTTTTTTTTCTGTTTTCCACAAAAGAGTCTTGTGTTCCACAGTGTGAGCCCGAGTTGCAACGAGGAGGGGGAAGCTGCAAATCCAGCTCAAGGCTTGAAAGATTTCCACTGTCATTGCTCGAGCTCTGTGGAGTCAGAGCCCCTTGGTGCCAAGAACAAACACATCATCACCACCGCATAATGCAAACACGATGCTCGTGTAATCTGCTGCGGGACACTCGGAATCTGCCTCCTGGGAAGGGAGGCAGGCAGGGAAAGCCCTGGAAATCTTTTTTGGTGACTAAAACCATGCTTTATTGCAAAGTGTGTAAAGGGCAGTCTCTCCTTTCCAGGCTGACTTCCCACCTGCAGCGCGTTGCTGATTTAATAAGGGCTGAAAGGGATTATCAAGTTGTGAAGTTGTTTGCATCCTACCGGGCTGTAATGAATGAAGGGTTTTGTTCAGCTCAGCCTGACTGAACGCTTCTTGGAGTGATCAGAGCTGGGGAAAAGCTGTAAGGGACTGGCCTTTTTGGTACACGGTTAATGTTAGATTTTTACATGATGAAATGGTGGGTGCATAAACTCCTTATTAGTTTTGTAACTTCTTTCCCTATCCCAACACTTGCTTCAGGCTAAGTCTTTGCAAAGCTTTTTCAGTCTGCTTTAGTGACTCAGCATTCAGTGGAAGAGAAACCTCAGTATCTTCAGCTCCTGTAATTAGTGAGCAACAGGAAAGTTCTGTTGCAGGTCTCTGCATTTACCATCCTCCTGTAACTCTGCCCAGGTTGCCTCACCCTTGGGGAGTTTGTATCAGTTGCAGTTCTGCTCACAAAACTAGTGACAAGAAAGATGCTCATTCCCTGCCAATTCCCTGCAAGCCACTTGCATTCCCTGCTGAGGAGGACAAAGAGTGCCACAGGAGTGCTGAGGTAAAAGCCTCTTAATATATCTCATTTTCAACCCAATAGAGGAGCAGAGCACCTCCACCCAATTAACAGACACCAAACCCCCCGTCCCTTTGGAGGCAGAGCTGTCTGAGTGACAAGCATTTAAAACTCACTTCTTTCATCTTTCAGTGTTTTTATGAATCTGGCACCTGCATCAGGAGCAGGACTTTGTCCTCTACTAGACATTTCTGTCCCTTTGGAGAGGTCAGACCTGCCCTGTGAATATCCTCTCCTCACAGGGTAGCTGGGTTTTGCTTCCTCTCTCTATCCCAGTAGACTGTAGTTGTTCCCAGCCCCTCTCATGTTTCCTGTCCACCAGTGGACTTTGTATGGAAATGTTGACCCAAAAGATGAGACATCCTCTTGCCCATTCTCTGTGACTGCACAGTGGTACAAACATGAGCTTTACCAGGTCAGGAGAAGATGCAGGGCCCTAGATTTCCTCTTCATCTAAAAGACCCTTGCAAGGGGAAGATGTCCCAGTGTTTATGCTCTTACTTGAAATTTCCTTCAGAATGTGTAATCCACCATTCAAGAGCCTAAACTAATTCAGTATCAGCCAATAACAAATGCTTGATATTTTCCTAAACTTTCCCTGTCCTTCAAGAAAATAACAAACATCACCATCTGTGTCATATCTATAGTTCTTATCTTTATACCCCCATATTTTTTCTTGTCATATTTTTCTACTGCCTCCCTCCACCAGCTATACTAGTCAGATATTTTCTCATTTCCTTTTCCCACTCCTGCCTGTGAGCACTTCTTCCTTCCTGTAGATAATTTTTGGGAAAGGAGCTCAGCAAACTTAATCAAGTAAGATGTCTTCCCTATCCAATTTTAGTCTCCCAAGTCAGCCAACAGGTCTTTCCATACTGCTTCTGCAGTTGATGGAGAAACTCCTCTGAGGACTGAAGGACCATCCCTAAACCAAAATCCTCCCCTGAAACTTTCAGAAGGACTTGAATCTGTTCCTTGGGAGTCCAGGAAGATTTGTTAAACTGTCTGGCAAACAGATGACCCTGAAAATGGTATGGCTGTATCACAAAGACCTCCCCTTCTCCTATTTCAGGTGCTGCCTAAGGGCTCATTTCTCTTACGATGTTGTAAGAAGTGTGTGTTACAGCTACAGGAAGACAAAGAGAAGTCAGGAGTTCATGGTGACTTTGGTACTCTCTAGTTAACAACAAAAGAAAAGGTCTATCCAGGTCAGATTATTTTTATATCATAGGAGCATAAATAATTGCAGTGGGAAGGGGCCTCAATAGATCTCCTCAAAGCAGGGTCAGCCATGAGGTAAGACAAGATCACACAAGGTTTCATATTAGAAAATTTCAGTGTTTTAGGTGCTCCATTTGGAGGGAGATGATGAAGAAGAAGGAAGCATACATAGTTTCCACTGCAATTCCTGGCTCCTATTTGTTGCAAATATAGGAAAATAGGCAGCTGGGGTGGGATGGGGTAGCTTTCCTGTAGGTGTGTGGTCCACAATGAAGTCCAGGCTTCTGTGGCTGCAAACATCTGAGATATTCAGGTGGAAAAAGTCACCGTTCAGGGTGTTGCTTGACAGCTGTCAGAGTTGGCCTGATGGGTTTTCATCCCATTCCAGGACCAGCTGCTCTGAAAAGCCAGAGCTAGCATTAACTAACATAGACTGAGCTTTCCTTGACATTTATCTGTGTGAAGAAGTCCCATTTTAGAGTGAGCTGGATTCTAAGCAGCCAGTTCTACCCTCCCCCAGACTTTGTTCCTGACTCATGTTTACCAGCTGGAGAAAACATGACCAAATAGCGTAAAAAAAAGAGATCTGCTTTGAGCATTAAACTTCATTGCTGAAAGACTAGAAACTACTGTTTGGCCTGCCAAGGCTTTAATTGTCAACTTATGTAAGAAAGGATCTTTTTTAGTCCCTGTTTGCATTCACCAGGGGGTTCATAAAACAATTACAAGAACCTAGTGATAATCTTCTTCCAAACTTTATACTCCAGGCAGCCCAGAATGTCAATCTAGTTGATGATTGCTCCTATGTGAGGTCACTCAGCCACTGACTGTCTCTCTGACTTTATTATTATTAATTGTTTTTATTAGTTACTGCTACTATATGACATGTGGGTCACTCACCCTGTTCTCAGCCCTTAATAGCTTCATTGTATTGTCCCAATCAAAGCTGTTTCCCTTTCATGTGATCTTCAAAGTCATCTTTGGATGACTTCAGATGGACTGAAAAATAAAAATCTCAAAGGCAATTTTAGGCTCAAACAAAAATTGACAGCCCCGAGTTTTTGATAGTTCAAATATTAATATCTTATGGTGTTAGACTGTCATCTTGTGAACAATCTAAGACAGGCGTGAGACAACCACAGACCCTGGCTGGAAGCAAATCAATGGACTCTTCACATCTCATTGAGGGGCTCAAAGCCAGTGGAAGACAGATCCTGCTACTTCAGGTTGGCTTGAAATCATTACACACACTGTATATCAAATTATACACTTTAGTGCTAACTGATTGCTGAAAACCCTGCTTTGTGTGTGAATGAAAAATAAGACTTCACAACTGTTTTATATTCTTTTTTTTCAGCCTTCATACTGCTTGAATGTAAGTTGTATTTTATGCAATATCCCTGTCACTTTAGAGGCAAACTGCGGGAGGTCAAATCTTTACATAAAATACTGGTTGAGACCTGAATCTGGAAACATGCAGATCTTACAGGACAGTGCAATATTTCATGCTTTGATTTTGATAGCTGAACCCACAGGAGAAAAACTGACATCTTTATAATGCTATATTATTTACTAAAGAACTAAAGCACATTAAAGCCTTGAAGACCAGGTCAATCTAGAGATCCTGAGGTCTCAATTGAAGCATGTGCTTAGATATTTTATTAATGTGATGGTCTGCCTGGCCTTCAGGTTGATATTGGTATGAAATTCATGTCACAGAGACAAAGCAGCCAGAATTCTTCCTCACAGTCTTGTATACCTGACTTGTAGGCAGCATTGTATCAAAATGGATTGAGGTTGAATTTCTACACCACTCTTCTTTAAATCCAGTGTCATAACAAGTTTAAAACAGAGGCATTCCAACAAAATAGACCAAATAACAGGAAAAGTCAGATGACATTTCATTTATATCCTGTGGATTGTCCTTTCAGTATAAGTCTGGATATGAGTATCTCATGGGATTTGTAATTATGTCATAATGAATAAAATAACCTTAATTAAAATATATGTCAGGTTCAAATATTTCTAGAGGACAAAAGCTGGAATTTAGGGGGTTTTTTCTGAAGAAAAAAATAGCCTGGAAAAAAAAAAATTATGTTCATATCAAGTAACTGGCAGAACATTCTATCACTCGTTGCTCCCACGATCAAAACATTTTTCCTCTGCTGTGGGAGAGGAGTAGTTTATACTTTTTATGTAGTGGTGAGAGAATAGGGCTTAATACAGTGGTAATAAGATAAGCTGCTAAAAGCTTTTCCATAGGAACCATCAACTTGGAATGGGGTTTTCACCACTGCTACTGGGACTGGGACCATGTTTGAAGGGTATCTTTGCCAGAGGCCTGCATACATTATAAGTTGCACAGAACTAATGGTTTTGGCTTCTAATTTTTCTCTCAAGCTTAATACTGGTCAATTTGTGAAGTATCCCAGCAATAATAACAAAAAAGACAACAACCATAAATATGATTTTGTCATATTTTTGTATAAGTCACCATGAAGCTCAAAGAGGGAGATGGCAGAGGTATGTGGAAGGACACTCTAAAAGTGATGCAGAAATTTTACATAAGAGCATAGGACATTGAACTCTTGTCTATACTCCAGATTTCTCCTTTAGGTGCCTAAACTCCAGCTGAGTTCAGTGAGAGTTGAGCCATTTAAATCCCTCTTTGAATTGGACACCAAGTTATCACCTTATGGCTTAGATGAATTAGGTATTTCAGTGTTCCTGAGAAGGGTTCCAAACTGTTTCGGGTTTTTTTGCCGATCTCACCGAAGGTCCAGGAATGACTGAGCCAAGAGACAGGAGCAATTGGCAGCTGTAACTTGGAGATTGGGATTTCACAAGGCTGGAACAAAGGCGCTGTAGAGCATCATCTTCTGGTTAGGATTTGGCAGATGTAAGGACTGTGGGAAGAGGTGCTCTCAATAACTGAACAGAATTGCTAACATAGACTTTACACATTGCAGCTGAAGGATCAATTTGGCTTTGGCCTTTGCCAAAGCTACTTCTTAACAACTGACTTGAAAACTGCAAAGATGAACTGTCTTTTTACCTCCCTATGGGGCAACCACATTTTGACATTGCGGTTCCTAAATGACCAGCAAATAATTTCATACGCTGGAAATGAAAAAATGGAAGGAAAGAAAATAAAAGTTGCAATCTTTTCTTTTCCTTCCCCCAAGTTAATGAATTTTTTTATAAATGTGTAAGCATGTCACTATTCCAAGCCACATCAAATCACTTTTAAAATCTTTTAAAAACAGGAATGTGTATAATATGAATGGCTTAAGGAATAAAATGCAAAAAGATGTTGATGATGCTGGATTACCAGCCAGCTGGAGAATTAAAAAAGATGAAGAGAAGAACAAAAAAGCCCGTGTTTCACTAGCCAAGTCAACAACCGTGTTTTTTCAATCGCCCCTCATTATGGAAAAGTGTACTCAGGTTGTCCTGGAATCAGAGTTCACTGTTTTTAAGGAGTCACATCAGGAAAAAAAACTCTTGATGCAGTGCAGAGTGTATGACAGGGAACATCTGGACACCAAACTACTGAAGCTGCCATGTTTGGAGAGGAATGGCTCTGAGGATGAAATGGAATGAACTGTAACAAATATAGGATTTTGCTAGCAGCTTTATTTTATTTAAATGCATCCTTGGCTTTTGAGCTATTTCTTTGTTTTGGATAGTATTTAAACATGTCAAAAATCCTCTCTCCTTCCTGCCCCTCATTACATATGACAGGGAGTGGATTGCTCTGGCCATCTGTAGAGTGGGAATGAATGGAACTACATCTGGATGGGCTGGGGATCACATGAACTCTCACAGCAAGCCCCAAGCAGTTAACTTGAAACCTGTCTTTCCCTGTGTGAACGGAGACAGACCCTTGCAGCTAAACATGTCCACAGCCTGTTGGGGGGCCCTCCCTCCTCTGCCAATCCTGTGTGTGTCTAGGAGTTGTGTTTGATAATAACATTTGGCATTTATTTTGCGACATCTTGTGCTTATGAAGCCATTCCTGAAGCTTCCCTTCAGCCCTACAGTGGAAAGATTCAAGGGACAATACAAAAGCACATGTGGCAAAGTTTAGAAGAGGGAAGAGCTAATAAAGTTGGGTGGACAACCTGTAGGTCCAGACACACACATTGCTTGTGCTAAAGCTATGCCATGCTGGCAAGCCCTGAAACTCAGCCTAGGAAGAAGCAAGGCAAAGGCTGGGATTCTGAAGCTGTTGCCATTGACCCCAGTGAGGACTGACCCTGAGGATAACGCGTGAACCTTGGGGACATGATTTAGTGACGTGATGGTGCTAGGTTAATGGTTGGGCTCAATGATCTTAGAGGTCTTTTACAACCATAATGGGTCTATGTTTCTATGATTCAGTGATGACTGAGAAGCCACCCCCATCCCCTGCCTGTGAACTGCTGCTGGAGGTCTCTCGCCCTTGGCTGTCCTGTTCAGGTATGTGTCCCATGGCTGTCAGCCATATGCCTTCTCTCCTCGCCTCCCCTCGCCTCTCTTCCTTTCCTTTTCTTTCTTTTTCTTTCCTTTTCTTTCTTTTTTGTTCTATTGCCCCTAGTGGCCCTTAGGCTGTAAGATTTATGATGTGTGATTCTGACAGTAAGAGCTGACCAGATGAGACACTGACCCATTGGCCAGAACTGACCTGACTCATGGACAGAGAAATCGTCCCTTTCTCCACGCCTTGACCCATCATATGAGCGTGTACAGCAAGGAGTCCATTGGTCATAAATGCTGGTTTTCATTTTGTGGATTTTTTTCTTGTGCAGTGAACCCCAGGCTGCCTCAGCTCGCAGAATTTCAGGGATAAATTCACCCCCTATCGAGTGGGCAGCAGTGCCCCTCATTGCAGCAGAGATGGCTGTGCATGGAGGATGGGGCTGGAAAGCCCTCGTTGGTGCCCTGACTCATGGTTTACACACCCTTGATCTTGTCCTGAGCTGATTTTCACCAAGGGAGAGGAAACTCTTTGCTCAGCATAGGTCAGACTTGACTTCCGAACAGTACCATGATGGCAAGAAGAGCAGGTGGGGATCATGGCCAGTGTTCTGATGACCACAGTGTGACACGCAGCAAGAGAGCAGCTGATGGACAGTGAGACAGATTGTGTCAGCCAGCACTGACTGAAAGTGGGGAAAGATCAGCACCTCCAAAAGCATTTTGATCACTGCTAAAACTGCCCAGTGCCAAGTCATGGCTGTGCTGGAAGTTCCGAGCATCCCAGCCCAGGAATTGCTGCTTTTGGGGGCCTTCCCAGGGGCTTACCCACCATGGCTGGGCAGGCAGACTTATGTGCCACAGCCCTCTGGCTCCTTGCTGCTCTTATCTGCACCCTGTCTAGCATCCACAGTTATTTCTGAGTCGGGAAAATTTCTGAATGCAAAGATTGCACCAAAAGGATTTCATGAAAGAAAAAGCAAAAAAAAAACCTCTGAGCTCTCCCTTTCCTGAGGCCAAGCTGTTGTCAGCTTCAAGAAAATGTTTTCTCTTTGTGTTTGGACAGTTTAGCAGATTTATTTTCCTCCTCCTTCTTGGATGAAGGTTGCAGGGATTTCCACAAAATACATTTGGAGGAGCCAAGCCTTCAACACCAGCAGTTTTCAGTCAGAGCATTGGAATGATCAATAAATCGGCACCAACTGATCTCAGAGTCTGAGGATGTCTGTGAGGCACAAGCAGCTCCTTTAGGTAAGCTGGAGCAAGTGAGTAAATCCAGTAGCTCTAGAGCCAAACCCAAAAGTGGATGCAAAATCTTATGGGGAGCCAGTGCTGTGATTTTCAGCACAAGGGTGATGTAATGATTGAGTACAGTTCAAGTAAGTAATTTACTCATCTGTTCACAATTTTGAGTTATGGCTGATGCAGTCGCTGCCTGCGAGCCAGCAAAAAGAGAGTGAGAATTGCAGTTACTGAGTCGGGCCAAAGGCAGGGACAGCATGGGGATGGGGTGGGAGGTGGGGCTGCACAACTCGAAATGCAACTTGGGGTCTAGCCTGAGCCAGAAATTTTGGAGGCAGTTTGGATCTGAACAGATGATGGTGGATGGATGGTGCACTGAGAGGTTGGGACACCCCCATCTGATCACTGCCCCAAAGAAGAGGAGAGGCACCAATCCTGAGCACAGTTACCAACTCTGAATCCATACCACCCAAGACAACTACTTCAAACACATACTCATCTGCAGTGTTTGAATTCCACTTAAGAAAATTTAGAGCCATCCAGGGCCTGACCTTTAGCAAACCACAAAGGCAATCCATGAACCACAGGGCTGGAATCAGCTCGAGAGGACAAGGAAATCCAACATACTAGCACAGGATTTCAACGCAGCTGGTAACCAGGGATGTTACAAACGAGAGACACACCAGTAGCATCTCTGTGAGATCTGAGAGTGTGAAGCTGGATTCGGTCAGAATCTCCACTGAGATCATCACCCAAAAAGGGGAATAACACAGCACGACATTTAATAATAGTAAGTGGCTGACTTCACCGCCAGGCAGAAGCAAAATATTTGTAATTGTCAGAAACCGTAAAAACATGACATGATTCGTCCTAAAGCAAACAGTTGTTCATGTGAATCTAAGAGCGGAGGATACATGGAAAGTCCCAAGATGAGACCATCTCCAGAGTCATGTTTTTTGGGCAAAAATCACATACTGGATGCTAAGCAATGTAGGGCCTGGCGAGCTGACAACATATTGGGCCACTGGAATACTAAAGAATGTAACTTTCATATATTTCACTGGAATACTAAAGAGTGTAATGTTAAATGCTAAACTAAATCCCTCCCCCCAAAATCAATGCCAGAGGAGGTGTTTTTGACAAGATGAGTGCCATCCCCGTACAGTGTACAGGTGAGAGATTTTCCAGTAATCATGGAAGATCTTCGGGCATTGAACAAAACTGCAACAAATAGTCCATTGCATTAGTCATTTCTATCAAACTTTCTCCACTGAAGGTTATATTTTTCCCTCTTTGAGTTCTAAGCTGACTGCAAAGAATAGGAAGATAAACACATATCTCTTGAAATATCTGCACAGAAACACTATGCTTCAAAATATTTTGACTGTTTGCCAAATAGAGTCACACACAACTCAGCCCTGAGGTGGTTTCCTTTCTTCCATGGGAGAAATGATACATCGCACCTTCTGTATGCATGTCTGGTGACCTCTTATTCATGCCAGGGAGGAAGTGATTTCTCAAAGCTGCAATGTGTTTCTAATGATCTTTAGTGTTTGCTATAGCTACTTTATCTGGCTCATCAGGAATTTATCTGTGTCTTCATCTCACAGTGGTTAGGTGAAATTATTATTTTAAATATTGTGACTTTATATAGTCATATTTGTATATTTTAAGGGTGTTTGAGTCAATGCATATAACACCAGATGAGGCATTTACCCCCACAAGTGAGTTCAACAGAAATAATATTCCTGAAAAGCATCTTGCTTGTTTTGTAAATGTTATTCCTCTCTGCCATGGTTTTTTTTTTGTATTGCTGAAAACCTTCTAGGAACAATAGCTATCATCAACCTGTCCCATTATTTGCATTAAGATCAGACACTCACAAATATGTGCCCCGGTTACTCCTGATGTCCAAAGGATTTGTATCTCACGTTGGTTGGCTTTTAAACCCAATGGCTCTCGGGGTGCATGTAAACTACACATGAGACACCAGAAAATCCACAGTACAACAAACCAGTGGTGTGGGATGCAGGTTTTCTGATGTCTTCTACATCAGGAATGCTGGCGGAAGCCCCTGCACATTTGGCACTTCTGTATCTACCATCCCCTACATGGAGTCTCAGGTAAAAGCTGGGCTCACCGCGAACTCTTCTCTTCTTTGGAAGAATTAAGAGGCCTTTCATTCTCCACTTAGCCACCTATTTTTATTTTTTTAAATTGCAAGAATGTATTACATTTAAGACCTCCAATTTGTTATAAAGTTTGATTGAAATGGTTAGAACCCCTTAACGTGAAGATTGTCAGTAGGGAAACACAGACAATGACTCAGTGTGTCTGAGTGAGCCTCTTTCCTCAAGGGAGGATTGTTTTTGTCTGAGAAGAGCTCTCATGGCATAAGTTATGACATTTTGCAGCCTGCTGAGTCCAAGTCTGGAAGGTTTCTACTGAAATTGCAGGTATGTGGGTCGAGACCCCAGTTTTGAGCTGAAGACTCACACAAAGTGCTGCCTGGCACTTTCAGATTTTTGGTATCTGAAATGTGGCAGCCCTCACCTTTGAAAGAATTTTAACCCCTTTAAAAATCTTTGGTGTTTCCTAACCCCGATGAGGAAAACTCTGGATATTCTGTTTATCATGCTGCACTCTTGGTCTCACTGCAACTGACTCCTCATCCAGAGCCTAAGCAAAACAAGCTTAAAAGAGCAGCAGAATCTCTTGGGGGTTGAATCTTCCCTGCTCTGACATAAGCCAGGAGTAACTCTGTTCAACATCAGTTTCAAAGAGTTCTTGGTAAGAACATGTAATCTAAAAATACTGGGGACGGAGATAAATCTGGACAGCTTTTAATTGGGATCAGGATGGAGTGGCTGCAAGCCCCTCCGGTAGTGCGGAGGAGGAGGAGGTTTAAGACTCCAGCTTGTCCATTCAATGTGATCTGGAACAGTATTACACCAACTGGGATCAAATATATCTCAGATATTTTCATCTGTCCTTTCTAGGCATTTATACTCTGTTCATTCCCGTGTGTTCTGAGGGTTAATAGTGTGGCTCCTGTGAGTTCTGTTTCCTTCAGGAGCAAATCTGGGCTGCTTGTCGTCCCCTGGAGACAGAGGGGCTGAAGTTCGCTATTTCATGTTGATATGCATCTGCCAAATAACACTGTGTTAAAACAATACTTACATCATAAGAAAAGTCTTTTTTCACTTACAGTCTACTTAAACAGAGGATAATTTCTGAAAGAGTAACACTGAAAGAACAGCGTTGCTCTACCAGGTTGTGCAGCCCAGCTCCTCCAAGCACTTTCCCTGAATGTCAGCTGAGATCTGGGTAGTGAGTTTGAATTATGCCTTGGAAAAAGGAACATTCTATGTTACTTTACAGTCATGGGTCACTTTGATCTTTCTCAGTGTTTAAATCTTGGTCCTGTCACATTTGAATGACTTTTTCAGGAGCTTTTTGGCTCAAGTGACTCAGCTGTATTGACAATTCTCTCTCCCTTCCCCTCCAGCTACCCCATTGAAAGAAAACCCTAATTTCCCCACAGCAAACCTCACTGTCATCATGTTATGCATTGTTCTGCTTCAGGGTGACCAAAAAACAAGTCAGAGGCAAATCTGACTAATCTCCCCTGGAACTGTGAAACCAGTGAAAAAAAATTTCAGTTGGGTACAATTTCAGCATTGTACCCATGGGCCAGCCACAGATTTCAAAAGTGCCTTCAGAGCTACACAAAGATTGTGTTGCAGTCATTAACGTCGCTGATATTGTTGCCTGAAATAGTTGCTTTATGCTGCAGTGGACAAAGAATTCCTTCTTATCCCATTGTTTTCAGAGCTTCTGTGTTTGGGACGTTCCAGGACTGCTGTAAATTGTTTCAATTCTTTTCTAACATGTCACTCACTAAATGTTCAGGGAGCGTTTCTCTAATCCTGTCCAGATGAGCTGTGGATTCCAAGAGGTTTCTATTTTGGGATGTAGGCTTCTGCCTGTGTGCTACTGTTGGGCTCAAGTTCATTCAGAGGAATCCTATTAGTGGCTATGCAGATTTATTTCTTTGCTTCTGCAGAATGTGAGCTGAAATTGTTTGGTTTTGCTGATTGCTTTTCCTATGGGGGGGAATCAATGTGCTTCCTTTTCATTTTTCACAAATTGGAGTTCCATTCAGATGAATCAGAGCTTAATTTTCATTAGTTTTCCATAGGGCTTGCATCCTCCTGCTACCAACTTAATTCTGTCGGAATTTTTATTATTCCCAGTTCTTTAATGGTGCCTTATTGGGACCCCAGAAAGGATTGAAAACTCTCTGTGTTCACAGGGAAACACATTGGGTTCACGGTCAATCATGATCCAGAAGTATGAAATATGAACTGAATCAAACTTAAATGGAAATATCAGACAATGGAGTTTATTTGATTAACATGCTCTAACACAATACCTGCCTCCAGTTGTGTGTATATCATCACTGGCTTCTTTTCATAACCAGAGTTGTTTTGCAAAATTGTTTCTAAAATTATTCTTAATGTCAGAGGAAAAAAAAGACATTTTTAGGCTGTCTTGGAAAAAAAAAATTGAAGCAACTTTTTTGTTAAACTTGTGGTAGACCTGGTCTGTGGAGCAAAGATTTGGAATGGGAGGAGTGGGATGCTCTGAAGCCAGAGTTTGGCTTTGGCAGTTCTGGTGAAAATACATCCAGATCTGGCAAATGTCTCTGAAAATATCGTTTAAGAGCTGCTTATTGGGGTTGAGGCACTTATTTTTCCCAGAGGACCTCTGCATGGACCATAATCCAGCCCAGAGCTACAGTGGAAGACCCTGATTTTCTCACCTCCCATGTGGATCCACTTCAGGGACATGTGGAGTAGCTGAAAGTTTTTAATTATGAGGCTTTAATTACTCACCATCCCAGTATCATACAGAGCACTGGAGGAAGCAGCCTCTCAGTAATTCACCTTAATCTGACAGGAAGGATCCTGCCGACATAATGAAGGAAGAGACTGGAAGGAGAACTTGCAGGGTGTGTGGAAAACTTGTGTGGAGTACAGAGAGCTGGAGCTCCAGGCTTTGAGAAAGGAGTGACAGGCAGTAAAGGTGAGGGTGACCGGGGTGACAAGTCTGATGAGATCAATGGGAGGCTCTGTGTTTGGTGTTACAGAGGAAAAAAAAAGGTCTGTAGTAGATATAATTGTCTGTGAATTATTCAGGGTGATTTGGCTGCTCCTACTGGTTGGTTTCCTCTGATATTCAACATTGGGCTCTATTTATTTCAGGGTCAGGGAGCAAATACTTCACGCTCTTGTAGAACCTTCCATGATATCCATCACATTGGTACCCATATATTTATTTAACATTGAAGTTTTTTATGATAGCTTACAATGTTCCTGTGAAGAGAGTAAAGGCAAAACCTGCCTCAAATTAGACCATCATTTCATATGCCCAGTTACTGATACCTGTGGCCTGGTTTAGCAGGGATTACAGAATGCCAATTTAAGTTTGAAATAATTAAATTAAAACAATAAAATAATTTCAGCATCTTCAGAAAATCTCTTAAAGTTTTGAATAGTTAATAATAGTTTGGGGTACTTTTAAAGTTACTCAAATCTTATTTTCTGTTCTTTTAGTACATAAAAAAATTACAAAATATGTGTATGCAATACCAGTCCAAATCAAGGACTGGAACAAATTACAGTGCTTTTTGTTCGTCAGTTTGGAGTCTGAGGAGTAAGAATGAGAATCCCAACATATTCTTGTTCATACTGGATGTTTCACCTAAATCATCAGGCAAAAATGTACAAAAAGGGAGAGTGAGGAAAGATGACCCAGATTCTTTCTCATTTTCCTTATGACTCTGATGTAATCTCAAGGTGTTCCAGGAATGGGAGGAAAATAATGTATTTTTTCATTACAGCAATAGTTTTAAGACCAAATGAATCCTACATGCACTGCTGTCTGTTCTGGCTGAGAAAACCTCAAGAGACAATGTCAAGGAATAAGGCTGTGAATTAAGAAGAAATTTGTGAGGAAGTCAGAAGGCAGGGGACAGTGAGAAGGTAGAGAATGTGGCCCAGAAATCAGAATCTGACACCGAGTTCTGTTATCAGCTCTCCCAGCCACTTGCCTATCACTTTCCTTCCTTCAGTCACCAGGTCTCATGGAGTCCACAAACTATAGGATAAAAATGTAAATAGTGTCTGGAAAAAATGAAGAAAACCCCCCAAACCTTGAAAAACAGTTCAAACCTGGGTGAAACTTCATTATGAGAATTTTTTTTGGAACCAAGCAGTCATGTTCAGATAGATGCTCATTTATTCATTCCATTAACTATATCAGAATCAAAGCTTTTTGTTTTACTATGACAGATAGTCTCAGGAACTCTTTTCTCTGTTAACATGTTAACAACTCTTTTCTCTGTCTCAGAGATGTCTTGTTGCTCATCATCAATTAAAATGCTGAAGTCAACTTCCCGCTGCAGAAGATAATCATAAATCAACATTGTAAGTTAATGAGGTAGAAAAAAGGTACTGATTTTTTTTCTTCAACTCGAAGTGAATTTGTAAAAGCAGCAAAGGTTCATTCAAACTCTGAGACACTAAATATTTGTGAAGAATAAGAATTGCAGTATTTTCCAAACAGCTTTAGAATAGCAAAAAGCAGGTTGGAGGAAGGGTGGGAACCGGAAGACTTGCACAAACACACATGTGCAGTGATGCCTTTTGAGAGGAACTGGAGTCCTCAGTGTGAGACAAGTTTGTTCCTCTACATCAGCAGTTTCTCTTCCCCCTTGCTTAGTTTAGAAAATGAGTCTCCAATGTTTTGTTTTCTTTATGTCCAGAAATCAGACAATGAAATCATAAGCACATGGTCCCTGAAAAGAGACGGTGACATGCAAGTGCAGATGAAAGGGTTGCACCTCCATCCCTGGAACTGCCTTACAAAGTGCTCCAGTGGGACCTACTGAGATATTTTAACTGTGGTCTGATGTGCTACTTCTGTATTAAGGCCTGGTCCCAAGGCTTGACTGGTTATATTGCTAAATTATTAGAAGAGCCCCAGCAGGGCTTAGGCCAACTATTACTCACCCAGAAAATTCCTAGGACACAGTTCAAGACTTGACAAAGGCCAAGATGCTCTCCCAGTCAGCCTGTCTATGTCCAGCCACAGCTGCTTTCAGACTGTTCAACATCCGGGATGGAACCGTCTTGGCACACACGGGAGCAGTACAGTGATGACATTTACAAGGCTTTTAGAACCCACCTTTCTTGGGTCCTCATAGACCAAAAGAATGAGATCACACCTAGACCCCATACCTTTCTCTGGGGTGATTGCTACCCCTAGCACACTTCCCAGGATATTTTCTTGGCTGGAAGCTGGTGCTCAGACCTGCACTTCCCTCATGTCACTGACTGTAGTTATGAGGTGAGAGTAATTTGATTAAATTCATAAGAATGCAGATCTCCTTGTCATTTAGTGTAGACTGAGGTTCTTCCAGAAAACACCATCAGAGGCAGGTGCTGAAACTGGGTGCTAGCTTCAACCTTGGAAGCAGGTGTTTGTCTTCTCTTGGATAACAGGGACCTTTCACAAAGGACAACCACCCAGAACAGGCAGTGACAGCAGCCCTTTTTTGCTGTTTCCAAAACATGGTTTTGTGGATACCAGAGCTCAGTGCATCTCCTGGTGAGGGGTCCATTGTAGATATGGTATTTCCCATGTTTGGTGCACCCCAACAGGACTGGAAATCGCTGGAAGTGTTCATGGCCAGGTTGGATGGGGCCTGAGCAACCTTATCTAACAGATGTCTCTGTGCTTGACCCTGGGAGGATGGTACCAGATGGTCTTTAATCTTCCTTCCAACCCAAGCCTTTCTATGTTTCTATATAAACAATTAATTGTACATGAGCTTATTCTAGGATGGAGGGCTAGACTACATATTAGATGAATGGTAGTTCAAGCCTATTTTTCCAGTGAAGACTTGAATGTCTGCCAGCTCATAGCATTTGAGAATTTGGCCTCTTCCCCCTTATTTTGTGCATTAACTTTACTTAACTGGTAGATTTTCTGACCTTAATAATTATAAATACATAAGCAGGAGTATTTGTTTATGCTTGTTTAAGCAGGGAAGGAAGCATTTTAAAGAAAAAATATTTTAAGAGGGGTCTAACTTCACTTCCATATAAAGTCAGAGTTTGGTGTGAACTGGTGGAGCATGCAGGAGGTGAGTATTCAAGAGCAGTCAGGCAGCATCTGCAGCTTGTGCACTGGCAGGAGATGAGGTCAAGTCTCTCCATATTGTACCTACAGCCTTTTCCTCATGCCACATCTGACTCTGACTGACCAGAAGTGAGTGGAGGCAGGAATAAGCCATAGGGAAAATTGTGAGACCCAGAAATAAGTCAGTTCCCTCCCTGAGCCAATGCCTATGTGTGGGCTGTGTGTTGCATATGTATTTTCTGTGTCAGACTTGGATTCCCTTGAGCTTGGCACATTCTGGTTAAGATGAACTCAGCATCCAAATGTTGACACAAAAGCTGACTACACCATAGACCATGGCCTTGTGCCACCTCCAGCTGGCCCGGAGCCGTGCTGGCATTGCCTTTGGTTGCTTGATTTAGGGCAACTATAGGAGAGGGAAGGGCAAAGGGTGCCTGAGGTGGGTTTACCTGGCATCCCAGCTGGAGGAAATAGCCTGCGTTCTTCTGCAGAATGGGGAGAGGGATGAGTAGAGGGAAATAAAATAAATATATCAGGCCAATGGTGTCATTAAAAAGAGGATGTATCACGTTTACCGTGAGAGCATGTGACTCAGACATCCAGACATGAACATTCCTGCAAAGCCCTGAATGCACACATGGAGCTGACTTTTTTTGGCTTCCCAGAATGGTTTAATTTTATGATTCTGTGACTCATTAGAAAAAAGCAAAGTCCCTAGACATGCTGCATCATGGCCCAGTAAACACCAGTTACTGCTGGGGACACACTGGGACAAAGGAGCAAGTTCAAGATGGATGGAGGGGAGACTAAAGAAACAAAACTTTCAGCTTCTTGCTCCCCCTTTACTCTTCTGGTGATTTTGTAAACATGTTTCTCTCTCTTACCTTTTTTTATTTTTTTTTTTTCAAGATTGGAGTGGAGGGGTTAACAGAGGTCATGTTAGTTTAAAAAATTATGGTTAACCTTACAAGCTGGGTTACCTTAGGTCACGGCGATACAATTCCCCTCCCTTCTCCTGTGCAGCGGTGGTTCACAGGCATTCCTCCAACATGGGGAAGGACAGGGCCTGCCAAGGCTATGAGCAATGCAGAACAGACTTACCTGTTTTTATGCACTGCTTAACTAATTATTTTAAATAGAAACAGCCAAGTTGGAACAACTACCTTTTTCTTCGAGGAGGAACATTTTCCCCCTTTCCCTTTTCCCCACATCCCCCTTCTTCCCTCCTCCCTCCTCTTGTTTTTTTTTTCCCCTCCGTTGCTTGACTTGGCATTTGAAACAGGTTCTGGATATCTGACACCTCTTGAAAGTGTAGTTTGGCAAACAGGAATCGAGCTGGGCTCCAAAAGGGCCCTGCACAGGGCTCGCTGTGAAAACACCTGGGTGTCTCTTATGCCTCTAAGAACCAGTCCTGCTTCTGTAGAAATAACAGCCGCCCTCTCCCTTCCCCCAGCCCCTGCCCTCCCTTCAAAAATTAAAAAAGAAATTGAAATGCTGGCACTGTTTTTTGTAAAAAAACAGGTGGTTGGAAGGCACTGCGGAAGGGGGTGAAGAACGTCTCCACACCAGCGCACAAAGATCCTGTGCAGAGAGGGTTTTGATTGCAGCGCAAACATCTGCAATTCGTTTTCCCAAGCTCAGGACAAATTAAGAATCTTCCAGCAATTAGGAGAGAAAAGCTTCAAAGTGCAATCAGCAGTTCTTAAAAGAATTTGTGTTGGGCTTTGAGGGAGGCTAATCCTGCTGCCCGCGCTGGGATCCTCTCTGCAGTGTTCATTTTCCAAGGCCAAAATTTTGGCCTGCTTTTCAGTCACACCATATAAAATAACAAACACGCAGTCTAAGGAAAACAATTTTTAAGACACAGTGGAACCCACTTTAATGAAGAAAACTGTTAAATGCATAAAACCCCCATGTGCCAATGGATAAATGTGCTGGAAGTGTGAACTGTTAAACCAACAAAATTGTTAACACATCATACTGCTGGGCAAAAAAATAAAATAAAAAAAATATAAAAAGGCAGTGAAACGGTTTTCTAACATGCAACCCACTTTGCCTTTATTGTTCACATTCCTGCTGACATAAAGTTTCCTGATTTGTCCCCTGGGCCCAGAAATATGGCAAAAGTGGGAGCATTAATTGTATTTGCCCCCTTTAAAGTGCCCTCCCTGCTTTTAAGCTCGCAGTGGCCAAGAATAGCTTCATGGAATGAGGAGAGTTTGCCCTTTTTTATTCAAGGTGATGAGTGAACAAGTTCACGTGGGGTTTTTTTTTTGTTGGTTTGGGTTTTTTTAACTGGTAAAAAACTTTAAACTACGCCTGAATGTCTTTTCCCTGTGTCTGTGGGGAAAATCAGGACTGATTCTGTGTTTGCTGTTTCTTAAAACTCTGAAGTCCCTCCATATCCCTGGTTTTCCTTGGGGTTGATGCTGAAATGAGGCTGTTCCTGTGGCCTTCCTGCTCCCTTCGAAGACGTGAAGCTCTCACTGAGTAAAAACCTGATCTCGTGAGAGCCCCAAAGGCAACTGCTTTGATAAGTGTCCAACCCTGCGGCCGTGCTGGCATGGAGGGGCCTGGATCCCTGCTTCGCTCTGAAACATGAGAAACTAAAAATTAGTCCATTGAATTTATCTTCATCCGACTCCTAAATTACATGCTGTTTGCAGATTTCATTTCTACAGGTGTTCAAAATTTTCCACCAAAACCTGATTTCCACAAAAAACGGGTTTCTGTCACAAATGAAGATTTTCCCTGGAAAGAAAAGATTTTAAAGAATGCACCAACTTTATTTACTGAGCACTGAAAGATTTTTAGCAAAAAACTTTTCCAAAACCAGAAAAATTGTCTGCAGAATGGAATAGGTTGATGTTTCTTGTTTTTATATTTTCTTAAGTGAGAAAAAAAGAAAAAATCATAGCAAATTTGGATGAAAATTTAAAAGTCATTAAAAATACTTTCATTATTGAAAAAAGAGTTTAAAATAATTTCTCTTTCATAAAATTATTCTTAAAATCATGGCATCTGCATGGAACAGCTGTTCAGCTAAAATCTGTTCTGCTGTTTGCCTTTCCCAGGGGCATTTTAGGTGCTGGTCTGTGCAGACAGGTATGAAAGTACATGATGACTAAACTCCAACCCTGAACAGTGACAATGAGGAGTTTATTCCTACAGTTCAGAATGTTCTTGTTTCTCGTCACTTTTCTGTGTCCCTTGCGAAAGAACATGAGGTCGTGCCTGGCTTGAGAATGGCTCCTCTTTTTCTTGGCACTTGCTGATTTTGCTTCTTAGACTGAGGTTTACAAAGAAATTCCAGTCCCCTGAGGACCACTAAATATGTATTGCTCTGCAGAATCTCCACAGGGCAGGTTTGCACCTCCAGTGTGCTTGGATCTCTTGCTCCTAAGAATGCTCAGTGGCTGTGTGACCACTTTACAGATCAGATAAACTTAAAGCAGACTCAAGTTTTGTTATAGTTAAGCAAAAGAGTTAAGTTCTTTGTTGCCAAAAAAAAAAAAAAAAAAAGAAAACCCACGCAAAAAAAA
>VZTE01002905.1:1384737-1469638 GCA_013397775.1 Eulacestoma nigropectus
TAAAAAAAAAAAGTAAAATTTTTTGTTGCAAAAAAAAAAAAAAAAAAAAGGCAAGACTGCGCAGAATAATATAATCCCTAAGATCCAACACTTAAAAAAAAAAAAGTGACCGTTTCAGTGTTAGACATTTGGGGAATCCCTGGGGCCCTTTCACAGCAGCTCTGAGGTCAG
This sequence comes from Eulacestoma nigropectus, assembly GCA_013397775.1. Classification (NCBI taxonomy): domain Eukaryota; kingdom Metazoa; phylum Chordata; class Aves; order Passeriformes; genus Eulacestoma; species Eulacestoma nigropectus. The sequence continues at coordinate 1,384,909 of VZTE01002905.1, forward strand.
TCCAGCTGCTCCTCACCTGGAAGGTGCAGTTTTCTGGAGCACACTGAGATCTACTTCTTTTATTCCAGTTGCAGCTGAAGATCATCAGGTGTCACTGTAACAAAATCATCACCAGCAATGCATAGGCTGCTTTTGTGATCTCCACTCTGCTGTGGCCAAGGTGTATTTTTTAAACTCCTCTGCTAATTAATTTCTGTGACATCAGTTTTGGCATCTCCTGATGTTTATGAGAATGCAGGTAAAGTGTTGTTTCAGAGTCATTGGAGCCTGACTTTGAAATGAGCCCCTTGCAGTGTCTGGGTCTCATGGGAGCTCTCTTTCTGCAAAGAAACCACAAGACTATCCTGCTCCCCCTTCCCAGGCTGGCTGTGATGCCTCTTATCTAACTTCAGCAAACAAAAAATCAAGTGTCCAGTCTAGTTCATAAACCAAAAAGTCAGGTGTCAAGTCTAATTACTCAGTCCAGCCCCACTTTTTCAGAAGAGGGAGATAGGAGGCTGTCTATCCCCACCCTGAAGGATGAATCCTACTTTTGCCATTGGCTCATGGCCTTCCTCAAGGCTCCCACACAACATCTGGTTTCCTACCTTTGGAAATGTTATCTTTTTATAATTGCCTGATCTGAGCTATACTGGTGTATTTCAACAGAGGCCACCCACGATTGCTGGGCACAGTGTTAGGGTGGGAGAGCTTCAGCTCTTTTCTTTTACCATTTATAATGACTTGGGTTGCCATGGGGGCTTCAAAGCAGCATCTGTGTGATCCACAGAGGTCATCTTGTTACTGACTGAGTTAATGTCCTCTCTGTATAAAATGGGGGAAATCATAGAAATTCTGGGCTGGAAAGAGTATCGAAATATTCCATTGCTTTGTGGCAGGGTCAGGAAATCTGGTTTATTCCTGACAGATGTCTGTATAATCTGTTCTTAAAGCCCTCCAAAGCCTTCCATAGTAAATCACTTTGAGATCTAAAGGTGAAAAATGCTATGTAAGACCTGAATATTGTTATTATTATTAACAGTAATGTTGTTCAGAGGACAGCTTAGCAGCACAGTCCCAGCTGGAACTTTAAAAAAGAGCCCAGAAGGAATGAGTTAGAGCAAGTTACGCCAGTTCTGGTGGAAGTGCTGAGCCAGCATTGCTGGTGCTCCTGCCTGCTGCTGGATCAGTCTGAAATTAAACTCCACAGCCTTTGCCTGTGTCCAAGTACTGCCAAAGGTTACCATATTACAGGGCTGGATTGCTCTGCCAAAGCCACCAGTGCCGTTCCTGAGTGAACCCCATTGTGAAGAGAATCACAGAATCACAGAATATGATGAGCTGGAAGGTACCCACAAGGATCAAGTCCAAGTCCTGGCCCTGCACAGGACCATCCCCAAGAATCCCACCCTGTTCCTGAGAGCATTGTCCAAACACTCACTGAGCTCTGTCAGGCTTGGTGCTGTGACCATTTCCCTGGGGAGCTGTTTCAGTGCCCAGCCACCCTCTGAATGAAGAATCTTTTTCTAGTGTCCACCCTAAACATCCCCTTATACAACTTCAAACCGTTGCTTCGAGTCCTGTCACTGGTCACCAGAGAGATGAGATCGGTGCCTGCCCCTCCTCTTCCCTTCACAAGGAGGTTGTAACTTCAATGAGGCCTCCCCTCAGTCTCCTCCAGGCTGAACAGACCAAGTGACCTCAGTCGCTCATCACACACCTTCCCCTCAGGGCCCTTCACCATCATCGTGGCCCTCCTTTGGATGCTCTCCAACAGTTTAATATCTTTTTTATATTGCAGCGACCAAAACTTCCCCCAGAACTTGATGTGAGGCCTCCTCAGTGCAGAGCAGAGCAGGACAATCCCCTCCCTTGCCCAGCTGGTGATGCTGCGCCTGATGCACCCCAGGACATGGATGTCCCTCCTGGCTGCCAGGGCACTGCTGATTCATATTTGGTCCCATTTGCAGGTGCTATGCACAACATGCACAGAGCACCAGGTGATTCTCCCTTGAGAAACACAGGCCATGATGCTCATTTGAACTGGTGTAAGTAGGAAAGCTGCTAATGGCGTAGATCCACTGATCCTGCACTCCCCCTCAGTGCTGCCCCCAACAAGAGATCCGGAAATTTAACAGCCCCCTAGGTCTCAACCAGACTGACCCCCTGTTCATTTAGTTTTCGACATGTTTGAGAAAATCGTATATATGTTCAAGTGTAAGTCTGTGAGGAAACGTATCCTGGGCAGGGAATGAGATATTGGCGCTTCTTTGTCTTCTACCTATGAAATTCCCTGTTTAATCTCATGGTTTCCCTCTTCCCCCACTGCTCCTGGTGCTACCCCAACCAAACCCAGCTCTGTTTAGACAAGTGAATGAAGTCATTCTCTTACACTGAGAGTGGCCAGCATGTGGACCAACCTTAAGGATTTTGAGCAGAAAACATTAAACTTAAATATAATCTTGGAGAATTTTCCTTTCTAGCTGGTAAATCTAACACTGCCCGAAAAGAGGTTTGGGCACTGAGACCCAGGTGCAGTCCTTGGCATATGTAGTGGATACCTAACACCTCCTGAAGTTTTCACAAGCCACAGACTGTTCCTGATGCACAGTTTGAACCAAATGACCCTCCAATGCTCAGCTCTCCTATCTGCTATGGGGCTGTCCACTGTCAGGAAGTTGCCTGGCTGTCAGTGTTCTTGCACAAGTTGTACAGTAACTGGTTTAGAAGACGCACATGTCTATAAAAAATCGTACACGTGACAGAATCCTCTAAAACAATGGCCAAGTGTCTGTTGCCTTCACATTTCTATAGGTGAAATCACAGGTTTATTAGAGCTGGCGTAACTGCTCCCCAGGCATCCAGTCTGTGCCCTCCATTCTTTAGCTGGAGAGTGTTGTACTTCATTTACCAACCTTCGTAGAGGAAAAAATTTGGAGCTTAATTCCTCCCTGGCTTAAACCTTTGTACTTTTTTGGCTGTAGATTTCTGTTCCAAGAACTTGGATTTACATAAAGACGTATCTATTTGCACATAATTTGCAAGAGTTCCTTTTAGCCTATAATTGTGCTAAATACGGTTGTGGAGGCCACAGCATACCTAAAGTATTGCCGAATGGATTTTTAAGAGCAATTTTTTTAAAAAGTGTGCTAAAATAGAAAGACTGGGGAGGGGCAGGGAAAAGAGAAAGAGAGAGACGAAGATGGCCTTGTGGTTAAAATCCTGGCCTGCAATTCAAGAAATCTGGGTTCAATTTCCAGCTCTGCCACTTACTTCCTGCGTGACCTTGGGCAAGTTGGATAATCTCAGTGTGCCTCAGTTCATGGGCATGATAATAATATTGCCTTTGTCTCTTGTTGCCTGGAGCATGAATGCCCCCCGTGTTTGTTTGCACAGCACTGACACGACTGGGACCTGGCCTTGGCACAGCCTTCTTGTTCTACTGTAATGGCAATAATCATAGTAACCATGTTTTTCCTCAAGATTATGTGTTGAAGGAATGGAACGGGTGGTATAAGAGGGGGTCTTCAGCGGGTGCAATCAAAAGGAAGGAGCTTCATTTCTTCTGCAGTGGGACCCCATTGGTGACACTGTCATGCACAGACCTGCTGAACATGAGAACTCAACAGAGGCTGTTGGATACCAGTCTATTTTATCACCTCATTGAAGGGTGCAAGAGGTTGTAAGAGACAAGTGCAGTCTACAAAATCCTACAAAATAATATGGAGCTACAAAACAATATGGAGCTATGTGTTCTAAGGGCAGCTGTGACTTCAGCCCTATCACGTTGAGGGTCACTATTGTCCTCTCTCCACCCAAGCAGGTCTCACTGTGTCCAGAATAAAACAGCCTGAGTGTTTTACTTCCCAGAGTAAACAAGTTGAAAATATTGGGGCCTAAATATGGCTGTTAGCTTGGAATACCTTATCCAGATGTGACCGGTTAAGCTCTGTGGTGCCAAATTATGAGATTAGTGTTGCGGATTTAGATCAGTGGCTGATTAGTCTAAGAATAACTTCAGTTTCTGAGCTCCGTCTTGGTTACCTGAGTTTTTGGAATAAGTGTCAGGGATCTGGAAATAACCTTAAAATAACAAATAAAATTCTCACTTAAAGAAAACATGTGCTGTGTCTTGACAATCTGTCATTTGTCTAGCCTGTGTCATTAGGAAAATCACTTTTCTTGTGAAGGAGAGGAAGGAGACCAGTCAAAGTCCCTGTGTAAAGAAAAAGAGCTGAACGAAACTGAGTAACTCCTGTGAGCTACTGTGGGCCTGCACTGCTACAAAATGAGGCCAAGACTGTGAAAGGTTTCAGCTTGTGACAGCTTGGAGAAGACCTGATTTTTTGGGATTGGATTCTCAGCACCATATGCAGAGCAGGGCAAGCTGGACAACCCAAACAAGAGGGTTTGTGACACAAAGGCCTGACGACTTTTAGCAAAAGGGCTTTTCATTGTGAACATAATTATGTATGTTTAACCTCTCTGTTCCATTCTGTTGCTGTGGATGGATGAAAGCTGACTTTGGCCTGCTGGATGTCACTTTGGAGTCTCGTTAGAGGGTAACCATCACTCAGGGAGGCCTGGGGAAGATGAACAGCTTGACCTAGGCTTTCAAAAATTATTGCAGTAGGGACTTTCTATAGTCATACAGAAAAAACTGTGAGAGGTTTTGGGCAGCCCTTGCCCTAAACTGTCCCCGTGGCTGGTGTAAGGCTCCACTTGAGCCTCCACAAAGGCTTTTGACTTTACATGGACGGGATACTGTTCATAAGATCTTTCCAAACATTTTTCAGCATTTCAATTCACAATATTTCCTTCCCCTCCAAAATGTCTTTCCAAGATTTTTCAGACATTCAGGAAAAATATTTTTGCCTCACTGAAAAGCTTTGAAAATTTATTTTGGTTAAATATAACCTGGAACATATTGTCAATGCACATATATCCTGCTCCACTTCATTTAGAATGGAAATCCCCATATTTTTTATTAAATATACAAATTTCAACCCAAAATATCTGCTATTAAAATTTGCCACTATTTTGAAGAGCAGCGATACAGCATAATTTTACAAGCTTTTAGCCTTTCCACCTTTATAGAAAAATTTTATATCCACATATCTTCTGGTTACTGCACAGATATAAATACAAAATAATTTATACCCAAATAACTCTACTGTGGACTATTATGTGAAATGTATACCTCTCCCTGTTGATCTATGGAAAAGAAGGAATTGCTTATATGAAATAAAGAGGAAAAGACTTTGATAGAGCATTGAAAGACCTTTCCTTCCCCTTCAGTCCTGTTTTCTTTTAACGGTGTTTTGGGGAGATACAAGGTACAAAGTAACTCCCAAAACTTTCAAGAGAGATGTGCTGGTTTTTAGATTTCTAGTGTCTTGTTAAATCTCAGAATTAAGAATTAAATGCTTGGCTACTCATTCATTGCTCTTTCAAGGAAATTACTTTTAGGATTATTCATATATGTAGTTTTTGCTAATTTACATGTCCAAACCTTTAGGATCATACCTCTGTGTAATTTTTACTTATTTCCATGTCCAAACTTTCTGCAAACTCATTAAACTTTAGTTCTTTCACAGGTATGGAAAAAATATCATGCTCAGGAATTCTTCTTAATAACATTAACTTTGTAATTCATGCAGTTTTGGGACTTAGAAAGTTTCTTCACCTGAGGTTTTTGTTTATTATTCCAAATTTACTGCCAGAAACTTGACACTTACTCTAGAAACATTTGTCCAAGATGGGTTCCAGAGATTAAAGACTGAGTTTACTTGAGCAGTGTGAATTTAAGACTATGAACTACTTTCTCTGTTCAAATAGTTATTTGCACGTTCAATTTATGCTCATGGACTTGATTTCCAGCAGAAGTAATTTAAAAAAAGAAGAAATGGTTCATTAAGTAATACAGAAAGAAGCATGGTATAATCTTAATTTCTGTGCTAAGAGATGTAAGTTTAATCTCCAGCACAATCTTAACAACAACTCTGAAGTTGTATCATATTGGTATGAAAATGTGGTAAAATCTAGATTATCAGCAGTTACTGATAATTGTGGCTTTTAATGAGGGAGAGGGGAAAGGCAGCAGCAGTGTTGGGATACAGGCACTGTAGTAAACCATTTTGAAGTGGAAATTTTCTTATTTAATCTTAGATGATTCCAAAGTAGACGTGGAGTTGAGCTAGCAATGAAGTCAGTAACACTGGAAATATATTTTTAAGACAACTTTTCTAGATGCCCACTTTGAGATGAGAATTATGTGTTAAAGTCATGTCCTTTTGTTAAATAGGACTGGAGTCACTGAGCTGGTTGAAAAATATTCAGATTAATTTTTCTTTCAGAAAATGGCAAAATTCTGCTATGAATGTTGACATGATCCTTGATATAGAGAATGTGAAGGAACAGAAAATAAAAATACAGTGGGGAGATGTTTAATATAGAGATATGTGTAGGTACAGCTGTTCATAAGTGAAATTCTGTGTGTCTGTTCATACATAGATGAGCAGAAATTAAAATGAAAGATGAATGACAGAAGCTCAATGCTTAGATTGACCTGATGTAATTAGAGGGCAGAAGGAAAAATGGCAGTGCAGAGAAGGGATTTGCTCTGTGTGGAAATCCTGACATTTGATCTCCGTTCGTAAGGAGATGCCCAGGCTGTGTTGGCAGAGACACCCTGTTTCCCTTGTCTGCCTAAATCCCACTTCTGCCTTCAACTTGATGGATGATTTGATTTTGGAAGTAGCAGTCTTAAAAATGTAAAAATTTTTAAAACTGTTTTCTGGGTGGTTTCTGGGCCACCAGTTTTGGTCCACGTTCAAGATGGAATTACCCCAAGCAAAAAATGATTTTGTTCACCTCCTCCTTTTGGCCTCACTTCACCTACAGATACCAGCCCTGGCCAGTAATGATCCTTTGTGTCCTGTAGGCACACTGTCAATTATCATCATTGCTACAAAAAAAAAATTGTCCCAGAGCAAGAGTATTTCTCCAACTTCCTTTCAAGCAGCTCAAAATCCTCTCCAGCCCTGGAGTAAGAAAGAGTTATGTCTGGAATATTTCACTCCAGCTTTAAGAGAACAACTTTGTGCATTCCTCAGTGTGTGAGCACTGGATGAATGGCAACAGCAGTTCAAACTGTTTATTCCTTTCTTAGCAATAATGTTTAGGTTCATGAAAGCCTTCCAAGATATATAGAATTCCTCATGCTGAGTAAGGGCTCCTTCACTTATTGCTGTTGCTACACACTATGGACCATTCTTATTATACCTCCCTCCTCATTCATACCACTATAGTTAGGGGACCCTCAATGTTGTCATTATAAGCCCCTTTTTTTTCAGGGTGTATAATTCAGCTGTAAAAAATTTGCCCTGGGCTGAAACTTGGCACATGAAGGCCAGAGAGAGAATTTTTGTGTTGATTATTTTTTTAAACCAAGTTTTTAAAATAAAAATAAAATAAAATCAAATCCGTTCACCCATATTATGTTGTAAAAAGTGCAGGAAAAAATAGAAGTTAGTGGTTTCAGATGCTTTTTTTCAGGCCTCTCCTATGTAACTCAAAGCCAGCTTTGTTTTTTAAACTGAAATTTTCCAGGCTGTTAGTCCATAATATGAATTTGTGCCTTTCAGGTTTCTCTTTAAACACAGGCACACACGAAAAGAAGAGCTGAGTTATTTCAATTAAGAGTGGGGGCTGCTGTAATTTATTTTATGTTCACTTTTTCACAAGGATTTTTTTTCTCTTTTCCTCCCTTCTGGAAGGCACATGAGTGCATGGCACCTGAATAAGGGTTGGGGTGAGCCCCTCTGCCCCTGCCTGCTGGGTCTGCTTCTCTTTGCTGTGGGTCTGATGGATCTCCAGAGACAATAGGATATTGCTCCACTGAATCCTTCCCCACGCTGAAAAAATGTTAAGGTGGGACTGGGCTTCCCAATGGGTGGTTTCCTCAAGGCTCAAGCAGGACTGAAATTTAATCTGAAGGAGTTGGTGCTTTTAGGTTTAACCTTCAGGTCTCTTGGAAGCCAGTCCATTGTCTTGGCCACAGATATAGTTCCTGAGGTGAATTGGATGATATTTGATGTAAATATGGGTTGGCAAAGCCGTGAAAGTGAAGGTTTCAAGCCTGTTGACTCTTGAGGAAACTGTGGCCTGGAATTCAGATCCTGTAATAAATCACAAGTTAAAATGCACTGGGTACGTGGTGCCTGGTTTGTTACTGGTTACAAAACGTCAGCAGGGTGACAGACATCCTCACAGCATGGCTGGGGCTGGATTAGCAATGGAGAAGGGCTACTCGGAGGCAAAATTGCCTGCAAACAATCCGTGCCTGTACAGGGTCAATTCAACATGTTCTTAAATATTCAGTTTCCCCAGTATTTTTTTTTTTGTTTCTCTAGAACAAAAGGTGCCTAAGATATAGAAGACCTGGTGACAGCTGGTCTTATTTCATTAAAAGCAAAACAAAAAAGAGTTCTGGCTTTCTTTCAATTTTTAAAAAACACATGGATTTCTCAAAGAAAAATGTAGACCGGTTCCTTAATTTTATATTTTATTTTACTTTTATGGTAAAATTCTATTTTGATGGCAAACCCTAGGCTTTTAAACACTTATAACAGTTATTATTAGTGAAGCTTTTTGTAAAAGATCTGTATGAGAAGAGAAAAATAAAGTAACAGGGACTCCATACTCAAAGATAAAGGTTTGAGATGACACAGCACTACATCTCCAGGCGACCTCACCAGATTTTCCTCCTGGTGGCAAAGTGTCTGTCAGGGAGTGAACCAAGGTGAGCAATTTGATGTACTGTAAGCAGTGAGGCAAAATGGCAAACACCTCAGCATTGACAAGTCCACCACTAAACCATGTCCCTAAGCAGCACATCCACACATTTATTGAACACTTCCAGGGATAGTGATTCCATCACTTCCCTGGGCAATGTTCCAATGCCTATCCACCCTTTCAGTGAAGAAATTTTTTCTATATCTAACCTAAACCTCTCCTGGCACAACTTGAGGCTATTTCCTCTTGTCTTACCCCTTGTCATCTGGAAGATGAGACCAATCCCCACCTTGCTACAGCCTCCTTTCAGGTAACTAAAATTGTCCTCTTTTTCTCCAATGAAGGCAACTCTCTCCACTATCAGTAGCTCTGAGATCAGGATGCAAGCTGAACCATCACTTCTTTTTGTCACAGCTGGAGGAACTTGGGTGACTTGCCCAGAGGCAGAAAGTAGGAAATGGCAAGGACTGACAGATAACTTATCTTTTATTTGTGTGCATATGTGTGTGTGTGTGTAGAGGGAGTGGGAAGGAATTGGTCACCGCTACCTTTCAACATGTTACAATCCCCCAGCCAGGCCCTCATGGCTCCCATCAAAGCCCACAGTTCCGTCTGTTACCACAAATTTTGGGTTTCCAAGCCAAACATGACTGTGAAATTCCACAGGGTGGAAGGTGGTTATCCCTCACCCTCATCTCACCTGGTGGCATGGTCTGCGCATGGGGTTTTCTGTTCGTGCTGGGTGGCCACAGGAGGAGAAATCTGGACACACCAGCCCTGTGATTTTTCAGGGTGGAATTTTAACATTCCTGGAGTAAAAATTTGCTCACTTTTATTCCTTTTAGCCAATTAAGAGTGGCTCCAGGCAGGGTATGGAGGGGCTTTGTTTGGGCTTTTTTTGGGGGCTGGGGGAGAGTGCATGTTTGGGGTTTTTTTCCCTGGTTAATTCTGTGCTCTTACTGGGGGCTTGTAGGCAGGGAATGCCACACACAGAGGCACGGGCTCCTCCTCACACCCCATGCTGCAGACACCATTTCTGCAGACAGGGAAGCCGAAATGAAGCTGCCTAGAAAGCCTGTCATCACTGCTGCTAACCAGCTGGGAGCTGTCCTGCCGAGCAGGGGAAGACCCACCCCTGGCAGGGTGAGAGCCCAGCCCCAGCTCCAGCCCATCATTGCAGGGAAGCAGAGCCCGTGGGGAGGACCTGGAGGCTGTTTCTGGTGTGTGACGGCGCCCAGAACCCAAGCCATAACAGCAGCACTTTGAAAACAGAAAAGAAACCAAAGTGCCTAATATTGGGTCAAGCCAACGTCTATAAATCAACGTCTGTGAATTTATAAACTGTTCATAAATTTAAGTGCTTTTTGGAGAGCTGTTTGTTATTATGTCAGGACTGGGAAGGGGGGTGAGGGAAAGTACTTGTATTCACTCACTGTCTCCTGCTCTGGACTTGCTCCTATATTGTTTGAGTGAGGAGAAGGAGCAGAAGGTTTTCGGGCACAGGGAGGAGTTAGAGGGATGCCGCTATTGTGCCCCAGGAGCACTTGGTGCAAGATGAGCAGAAAGGATGAACCTGATTGAAACCACATTTGTGCCTCTCAAATTCCCCATCAGTCTTTTGGCTGTTTTAACCCTCCACCAGCTAACAGAGCTTTAATACAGCCAGAGAGATTTTCAGCAGGAGGGCCTCAGCCATTACCTCCCCTTTCTCTCCCCTAGAGCCTCCAGGAGAGAGCAGAGGAACAAAATCATTTCAGCAGCTCTGCAGCCCCTCTTCCCTCACTCTCAGAGACGTGGTGACAGTCGTCTGATTCTTCCTGTGTAAAATGATGTGGTCATAGGGAACGAGACGCCACTGCTGTGGATGGGAATTGATAACCATCTTTCTAGGAGAGCAAAAGAAAAAAAAAAGAAAAAAGAAAATGCCTCTTCAATCTCACTCCACCCCTGGCTGAAGCTTTTTCTGAGGTTCCACTATATTTGGATAACTTCTTCTCCCACCTCTATTCATTTTTGTTCCTTTCACCACTTGCTGTTTCCACAGCCAGGATAGGGCACATAAGTGTCCTGAGAGGAGTTGTCCCAGGCTGGTGGGAAGCAGGAAGTATTGGAAGGCGTAAGAGGGTGTGAAAAGTTTTGGAGGTTGTGTTCACAAAATAAGACATTGTTCTGGTACGGTGCTGCTCATTCAAGTATCTCAACACTTTGCACGCGTGAATGAATTAAGCCTTATAAACCACCTGTAGGGAAACGGTATCCTCCATTTTATGGGTGATGAAATGGAAGTATTGAGGGAGTTGGGGCCAGATTTCAAACCTGAATGCCACCAGTTAAGTTTCTGAATCCAAAACAAGGCATTGAAATAAGCATTCAAGATCTATCAAGTCATGCTGATGTGAAGGGAATGGATCTGTGCTTAGCCAAACTCAGTCTTCCTGTTGAGCAATATATTTTGTATTAATATAATATAATATAATATAATACATATATAAAGTATTATTATAAAATATATGCTCTAGGATGACCCTGCTTGTCCAGGGAGGTTGGACCAGGTGACCCGCTGTGGTCCCTCCCAGCCTGACACACTCTGTGATTCTGTGATTTTATAACCTGTATTATTGATATATTGATCTGGACAGGCTGGGAGATGGACTGAGACCAACTGCATGAAGTTCAGCAAGGCCGAGTGCTGGGTCCTGCACTCTGGCCAAAACAACCCCCTGCAGCACCAAGGGTTGAGGCAGAGTGGCTGGAAAATGCCTGCTGGAAAAGGACCTGGGGGTGCTGGTGAGAGCAGCTGAACACAAGCCAGGTGTGCCCAGGTGGCCAAGGTGACCGGTGGCACCTGGCCTGTACCAGCAATAGTGTGGCAGCAGGGCCAGGGCAGTGATTGTCCCCCTGTGCTGGGCACTGCTGAGGCTGCACCTCGAATCCAGGGTTCAGTTTTGGGCCCCTCAGTTCAGGAAGGACATTGAGGGGCTGGAGCGTGTCCAGAGAAGGAAACGGAGCTGGGGAAGGGTCTGGAGCACAAGTCTGGTGAGGAGCAGCTGAGGGAGCTGGCGGGGCTCAGCCTGGAGAAAAGGAGGCTCAGGGGGAACCTTTTGGCTCTCCACAACTCCCTGACAGAAGTGTACACCCATGTAGGGTTGGGCTCTGCTCCCAGGGAACAAGGGACAGGACAAGAAAATATAACATCAAGCTGCACCAGAGGAGGGTCAGGCTGGACATCAGGAAGAATTTCTTCACGGAAAGAGTTGTTAACCATTATTCCATTCGAATGGGCTGCCCAGGGAGGTGGTGGAGTCACCATCCCTAGAAATGTTCCAGAAATGACTGGATGTGGCACTTTATGCTCTGCTCCAGTTGACAGAGCAGTGTTCAGTAAAAGGCTGGACTCGATGATCTTGGAAGTCTTTCCCAACCTAAATGATTCTGTGATTCCATGATTATCCCAATCTGTGGAGACAAGCACTAGATACCGAGCATTTGAATTCTAGTATACAGGTGTGTGTTTGAAGGTTCTCTAAACCATGGGAACCTCTGTAGTGAAATAAAAATCCCCTTGGAATCTCACCTTGCTTCTGAACAGTGTAGAAATACCTGGGAAGAATCATCTTCCTGGGAGACCAAAGCTCAAGCATAGGCACAGTAGATATCAGTGTGTTTTCTGAAGACTGAGGGAAGTTAATCAAAACATTTTAAGAGCTTTAAAAAACAGGATTAGCATCAGTTAAGCAGCTCTGGGCAAAGATTTGTGGTTAGTTATCTACTTCACTTGAACATAACTTGAGTCGAAGCTGCTCATTTCTGTATTTCATGTCCTGAATTGACTTCCATGACTTCTGAGCTACACTGAAGCGTAACAACTTTTCCTGCTCATGCATGTTGCAAGAATAACTTGTCATGGCCTGCTTGGCAGTGTTTATGTTTCTTTATGTTATAATGTTTGTGTGATCTGGTGAATTTGATTTTTTCATATCTGTAGCAGACATTGTCAGCATCTCTTAGAAAATTATCTTTCTCCATATGAAGGGACAAATCCATTTCAAAGTTTTAAACATTTTACTGTTGTCATGTTTATGGTGACTATTAAGCTCTTCTGTGATCCTGCCAGGTAAGGCTGTACTCCATGTGTGGGTTGGGTAACTTATCGAAAAATGCTGTTTGCAAGCTCAGGTAGAGACTCTGGTACCTTTCTCGGTGGTACAGAACACTTGTGGGTTTGGTTTTAAGGTTTTAAATCTATTTTTTTTCCCCATTGGAAGCATCACAAGGACCAGCTCTAATAATTTTGGACATTTGAGGGTTTGAAGTGCCCTCAAAAGAGTCTGTGCTTACTTCTGGAGAGGTCTGTGAGGGTCTAGAGGCAACTTATCACAAGGAAGAGGTATTTCATGAAGCACAACCCACACCTACTTTCATCTGCCTGTAATATTCCCACTGGTGAGTTAGTGATCCACTATATGTATAATCATAGAATTATAGAATCAGTAAGGCTGGAAAGACCTCCAGGATCCCCAAATCCAACCTTTAACTCAGCACTGCCAATATATACCAATTATACACTAATCACAACCCCCACCCCTGTCACACGATGCAGGACACCCTCTCTGAGCAGTGCCAGTCATCCTATCGCTGCAGTTCTGGATTATCCAGTGGCTTTTCTCTGGGAAATAGCAAAGGTTGCTCACAGGGGAATAATCTCTGTTGCTTTCAGAAGTAGTTAAAGTGGAGATGACCCTGACTGTAGAGACTGTTGTGTAGAGCCTGTCTTTGTAAAGCTGGGAAGATAGCAGGTAAGGAATCCACACACTCAGAGGTCTATGATGAAATGAAAATGTTGGGGACCCACACAGTGTTGGAGAACTACCCAGAGTTCTGGCCTGCTGATATCAAATGAAGTCCAGATGAGATGGAAGGGGGTGGTTTGCTCAATTTGGAGCACACTGCTTACAGACCAGGGTATTTGAGGCTGCTTTACCAGAGCTGTATCTTCTCTTAATCAAGAAGATGCAGAACACTATTATCATTTCAATTAAAGAAAAGGAAAAGGGCTAAATTCTGGTGTGGTTGTTTGACTCATGGTGCTATGGAGTCATTGGGGCCATCTTTCCATCTTTTTCAAGATGCAGAAGCAAACCACTGCTTGAACACCATCTAAAGAAAGGCAGGCTGGTGCAGAGGAAAGGCAGAGCTGCAGCTCTGATGACTAGGATTAGACCTTCCTGATAGACTCAGAATAGACTTTCCTGCTGACTTAACTAGTAGCACATGACAGAGCATGAATTTTTATGGAAGAGACACTCAGAAACTGTGTAGGAAGTGGCTCAAAGTGAAGTCAGGGAGACAGCTATTTGCAGGGATTTCCTCCTGACAGCATCGTCTAGTGAACTCAGCCAAAGGACTTCACATGCGTGAAAAAAGTGTCCAAGTCCTGGCTCCACAGAGAAGTTCTGTGCAGTCCTATTTGCTAGGCACACTTGGTCCCAGCTTCTGCTGGAATAAAAGGTGAGTCAAAGGAAAATGGTGTCCAGAAGCTCGGAGCAACCCAGACGGCCCTAACCACATGACAGGCCCAGAGGGATGTTTTAAACCACCCACACAACAGCTTGCACAGCTTGCCAAAAAGTCAGATCCTTCGGCTGGGGGAAAAATAGCTTGCATCTGGATTCTGTGTTTGAAGCCCATGGTAGAGGAAGAAGAGAATGAGGAGGAGGAGTGGGAAATGTGTTCTGCACGGGCCAGATTCCAATTTGATTTGAAGCATAAAAGGAAGGAGTTTATTATTCTGATAGTAATAAGTCATTTCTCCCTATAAGCGTAAAACAACGTTCTACGAGTGGCAGTTCAGCCAAGAACAGAATTAGGGCCATTCCTACCATGGTTTCAGTCCAGCCTGCCTTTGTTTATTTTAAAAATAAAACACAGCTCTGTATTTATTTCAATGGGTAGAGAATAGAGGGAGAAGTTCATCAGCTTCCAATCATGTGGGCTAAAAGCAAATCTTTGGCAGCTGGACCCATCATAAAAGGGCTGGATGTAAAACAAGCCAGCATGCTCAGGTTAATGGTCAGGTATCTGTGCTTTGAAAAGGCAAAACTGACCAAATAATCAGGTCTTGAATTTTGGGCCAGTGGGTAGAAGTGGGGCTTATGTTTGTGGCACCAGCATAGCGCATGATCCTGAGTAAATCATGACTCTCAATCTTGTTTTCTTCTATATGGTGACATTTGAGAGACGGTGAAGCTTGTCTTGGAAAATCCTTGAGAACGAAGTATCCATATTGCTGACTCTAGCTATGCTTTGGCTACATGGACTGCAGATGGACTAGAAAATTGGATGCTATCAAGCCTTGGCCTAAGCACTAGAGTTGGTTGGCTGTGCCATTAAAGTGTTGAAATTGTCTCTGGCAAACTTTTCGGCCTAGAAGAAAAGTACTACCAGCAATTTTCAGACATGGTTAGGGAGTTAGCCCAGGCCAGGGACTACTGTCCATGGGCATTTTGGATAGGGTCACCATGTTCATTCAGACTGGAGAAGGCTCCAGGGAAACCTTATTTTGTGCCCTTTCAGTACTTAAAGGGAGCTTATAAAAAAGAGTGAAAGAGATTTTTTTACATGGGCAGGTAGTGATAGGAGAAGGGGGAAGAGTTTTAGACAAAAAGACGAGACTTAGATTAGATATTAGGAAGAAATTCTTGGCTGTGAGGGTGGTGAGGCCCTGGCACAGGTTGCCCAGAGAAGCTGTGGCTGCCCCATCCCTGGAAATATTCAAGGCCAGGTTGGACAGGGCTTGGAGTAACCTGATCTAGTGAAAGGTGTCTCTTCCTATGGCAGGGGTTGGAACAAGATGACCTTAAGGTCCCTTCCAACCCAAACCATTCTGGGATTCTATGATTCTATGACTTAGGAGTTGAGACTTGAAGCAAAGGTACATCCCCACTATCCTAGCTGGTCTCAATGGTAGGTTTAGTTATTAGAAATGATGTAGCCAAAATGTCCACAGACTGGTTAAAAAGAGGCAGCGTGGGTCATTAGCTGGTGGGATGAGCCTGACCTCAGGGCCACTAGGTCTAGAGGACTTGAAGGGAAGGCTTAAGCCTGTGCTGGCATAAGAAGCTGCAGCAGTAACTTTATCCTGAAAATTGGCCTACGCTGGTGCATTTCATGCAACGGTACTGTGACATGTAGGCTGGCACACATACACATACAGGCTTGGTGGCATAGCCAGAGCCTGTGGGAATGCAAGGCAAAATATCATTTCTCACCCTTTTCCTGGTACTTGTCTCATGCTCACACAGCACAAACCAGAGCCAGGGCTGTGGGAGGAAGATGCACGGTGGAGCAGAGGATGAGGCGTTCTGCCTGTGGCTTCATCATCAGCTCCCTCTGACCTCACGCAAATTACTTAACCTCATTGCTTCCATTTCCCTTGCTGCCACATGGCTCTAATAATACCATCACAGGATGGTTGTGAGCATTAATTAGCATATGTAGAGCACTTTGAAGATAAAAAGCTTTTAATGACTGCTGGGGATTATTAACGCTGTTCATGTTCAGTAAGTGTTATTAAAAAGAAACCAAATCTGAATGCTCTGCACTGAACCTCATCAGTTCCTGGGGCTTGAACGCTGGTGGAAGGACGCAATGTAATTCCTCAGTAAATTGCCCACGGGCTGAATTTATCACTGGAAACCGCAATCCTGAGAGCCGGCCAGAAGAACCAAGCGTCCTCTGCTGTGACTCACCACACCTTCCCAAGTGGGAAAAGAGGCAGTGGCATGGCTGCAACTGGGTTCACTTTTGATCTGAGTGGCACATGCTTCCGAGCACTCCTGAGCTCATTGATGAGATTAGGGATTATCTGTGGGTTGTTTAAAGTAGAAGCATCTGCTCCTCTTGGAGACAACCAAGAGGCACTTGATGCTGCCCAACTGAGGTGTAGGAACTGGTTTAGAGTTGGACAGATGAGGATGGTGTGCTGTGGGCAAGTTTCTTGGAGTGGTCTAGCATGAGTGAAAGCCTGTGAGAGGCCAAGGGAAAAAAAAAAAACAGGAAGAGGGATTTCATATAAATATGTGGCAAAATACTGAAACACAGACAAACATATGTTAATCGAATGGGCAAGAAGAAAAAAATAATCATGTCAATCTTCCTACGCTTGCCTTTACAGATGAAATGGAATATCTGAAAGGCTGTCTTTTGCTTTTGATCTCTTGCTTTTATTTGGAAATGCTGCTGTGCATGAGGAGTGATGCTTGTGTGTAAGGGCTGGTGCTGGAGAAGGTGCAGATCTGAGTACTGTGGATTTGCAGTGTGATTGCAATGAATGCATAACTCAGCTCTGCCTCAGTTTCCTCACCTGCCTGATGAATTTGCAACACGTTAACCTCACACTGCCCTTCACTTTCTAGTGTGTCCAAGTGCTTCCATGCACTGTGGGTGATGCCAAGAATAGCTTCTCTCATCTACGTATTTAATTACTGAAGACAAGATGTTGGCATTCTATAGTGACTCAAGGTAGGACCAGGATTTAATTCCACTATGACCTAGCCAGCAGCTTTCCATGCAGGTTATCAGTGAGAACAATTTGCTGACAATTTGGCTGATTGTTTGTTATGGGTTTTCTCAATTTGAGGTGTAATTGAAATAAAATTATTATTACTACTATTATAATTGTCATTGTCTTTATAATAATTTGTATTATTATTTCTAGCACTGATATTAATATTACTGTGGCTATGAGAGCACTTTGTCATCTCCTAACTAACAAAACCATTTTCTTTATCACAAAAGAGAGACATAGCAGTGCTTGCATATGGATTTTGCAGACCTGTTTCATGAAATCTCTTCATTTTACACAGCTGAATTAATTTCCCTTTCAAGATAACAGTAATAAATAATTCTAATCTTTGCAGTGATTTTTTTCACATCCCCTGTTTCTCACACTGTATCTCATGGCTTTTCCTGTGACTCTACAAGGAAGATTGGCACTAACATCCACATCACCAGGCTGCTGATGCATGGGACAGAGCCCATCACCAGTGCCAGGCATCAATGCATAAGTAAGTCCAGTGCTTCAATTTGCCGTAAACCAAATTAAACAGATTCTGTGCCACTCTGGGGTTCACAGACATAAAGTAGGGGAGTGCCCAACTACATTTTGCTACACTGGGATAATACTCCCACATAACCTAGCATGAGCCACCACTTGGAAAATCACACTGCAGTTTAATCAATAATTCAAGATTCCATGAGCCAGCACGCAGCAGATGTACAAACATCCCTCAAGCTGAAAATTCTCTCAGAAATCTGTCCTTATTAAAAAAAAAAAAAAGAAACCTGACCTCATTTAATAACGTCAGAAGAGCAGACAGGAGACATTCTAGAGTCAGTCCTGAAAATCAGGTGTATTTTTCAGCTTTAAAGTGAAAATGACACAGGATGGCTGTTGTGATGTTGTGTGGAATGATAGAATGACTCTCATGGAAGGGATTTTTGAAAATCTGTGGACAAATGCAAACATTTTAATGGACAGGTCTTTTAAATTCCATTTGATTCCCCAAATCGCTTGCTGTCCTTGGCCCAGCTTCATCCAATCCCTCTGGAACAGCCTTTTTTCCCACCCAAGACCCAAACAGCCCCTTGAAAGTATTTATTTTTCTTCACTGGTGATGCAGGAAACCTTGGGATTATACCACCAACAAAGATTTCCCAGGTGAATGCCAACTGTGTTGTGGGATCCCACTGAAGCCAGTAGTTTCACATTTGTGGGAAATTAATTTAAGACATATTGGGTTTTCTTCAAGGGCTGCCTTCTTCCTTCCTTGGCTCTCAGTGTGGGGGGAGCTTCTTGAACAAGATAGTGTCAAACTGCTCTTACCAACCTGTGGATGCCATGCCTGGACTACAGAAGCACAGCTCTTGATGGACATTTAATCTCATGGCAAGTTTATTCCTATCCCTGGAGACACTGAAAAATGAAGGCTCCTCTGCCTGGTGCTCTCATCTGCTTCCATGGTGGGAAAACAGTGAGAATTTCCAGCTGATTGTGAGTACAGTCCTTTTGAGAGAAGGCTTGGAAAATCTGACAGTGAGTGGTGCCTCCCCCTGTGCATCTGCTTTGCTTTCCTGAGTCCTCCCAGGGATGTGAAGAGGGGTGCAAGACTGGAGCTGCAGCTCTCAGCACGGGATCATAGAATCATGGAATGGTTTAGGTAGGAAGGGACCTTCACAATCACCTTGTTCTAACCCCCTGCCACGGACAGGGGGGACACCTTCCACTAAACCAGGTTGCTCCAAGCCCCATCCAACCTGATCTTGAACCCTTCCAAGGATGGAGCATGCACACATTCTCTGCCGAGAGTGTCCCAGTGCCTCACCAGAGATGAGCTGCTGCTTCTTCTCCTGCAGTCAGCCCAGGGTGACACAATATCTGAAGCCCCACTCTTCTTTTTGGCAGCAGCCAAGGTGCTTTCTGCTACCTTCAAAGACTGTGGCACTAAGTCTGTGGGAGCTCAGCTGTATCCTTTTTTTCATCCTTTTGGTAATTTTCCTCTCTCCCATCCCACCTGAGGGTGACTTCTAAAGTGTTCCTGTCTCTGAAACTTGTTGCTTGCCCATGAGAAGGAACCATATTACACCAAGGGTTGCTGTTTTCAGCAGGTGAGTTGCAGAATGGGAACAAGCTGACAGAGAATATGGAGGGAGGCTGGTGTTAAACTGAATGGGCTTGATTCTGAACTCGCACTGCCTTTGCACTGCTATAAGACAACTTGAACGGAGAGTTTTTCCTGATTCATAACGATGTCAGTGAGAAGAGAAACCGATCAGACTCTAATTTAATCCCAGGCTTTGGCAAGAACCTCCATCTCCCTTTAATGAGTGGAGGTCCTTTCCATTAGGCTCTCAAATAGCGTGGTGCTGGGTGCCAGTACAAAACCCGAGATAGGCAGACGTTTATGTAATGGCAGCAGGCAGAGTGTCTTAGAGAAATGGAAAAGGCATTTTAATCGTGGTATTAGGTTAGATTCCACAAGACAGTATGGAAGGCATCAAGATGTGAATGCCATAACAATCTGGAGTGTGTTACCACTGCATTGATCTAATATTGCGATGTAGTAATAGTAATTTCAGAGATATCTTGCAAAAATGCACTCCGAATTACAATGGAAAAAAATAGAGGGGGAGGAGAGGAGGAAGAAAGGAAAAGTTAAAGCCTGTGCAGCTGCTAACAGGGGAGCAGCTTTGTATCGGCACTCCCAGCTCCAATCTGTGCTGTTAACCAAGAGCAATGTCCAAGGTTTCCTTGGAGAAGTCAGGGCTGTAAAAATAAGAGCTGAGTTGCCCTCTCTAGTTATTCATTTATGCACAAACCAAATGAGAGCCCATTATTAAGGCATCTCTAGGCCCAGCAGCCCAACTTAAAACAAACATATGGTTGCTCTCCATGGAGTGGTGGAGAAACTTGGCTTGAGAAGAGACAGGCACAGCCAAAGGAAAGTCTCCACTCCCAGTCCACTTCTGAGCAACAGGAGACTCGATGATTGCCAAGGGGTTAATGAAAGGCACAGTCTGTGCTTAACACCCATTTCAGGGGTGTATCAGCAGCAATGATCTACAGAGAGGTAGAAACATTTCACCAATACCAGGCCTGATACTGCCAACAACACTTTGGAATAAGCCTGGTGGTGTGTTTGAAGGGTTGTTCCCAGACTTGGTGCCTGTATCCACAATAAACTTCATCTCTGAATACCTTATGCATACATTTGCCATATTGCTCTGTAGAGCCAGTACCATGGTCCATAGAAACACAGAATGGTTTGGGCTGGAAGGGACCTTAAAGTTCATCTAGTTCCAAACCCTCATGAGCAGCGTGAAGGTCACTCAAGTTTTGCTTGCCCATTGATCCCATTTGCCTTTGTGGCAGAGGACATTATATAAACTTGGGGAACAACTGTTCCTAAGTGTGCCTGATACCATCACTGCAAGAGCAGCTGGGAGGAATGCAGTGTGCACAGAGGTGGCAAAACACATTCTTTTGGCTCTACAGGTGGCCATGGAGATGCCCTGTGGCAGTGGAGTATCCAGAGCTGGATAACATGGTCTTGGGACATCTCTTGAGCTGCTCTAGTGCAGACATACTTGAAGAGATTGAAGAGCTTGCAAAAGAAAAGTCTGCTGATGTAGTAGGCAGGGAGTGTGGTTTGAATGTTACAGGAGCGTTGCTTGGATTCACAGCTGAAGTAGACACAAACTGGTGAAGTCACAGGATCATAGAATCACAGAATCACTAAGGTTGGAAAACCCCCAGCTCCCTCAGCTGCTCCTCATCAGACTTGTGGTCCAGACTGTTCCTCAGCTCTGTTCCCTTCTCTGGACACTCTCCAGCCCCTCAATGTCCTTCCTGAATTGAAGGCCCCAGAACTGGACACAGCATTTGAGGTGTGGCCTCAGCAGTGCCCAGCACAGGGGTACAGTCACTGCTCTGGTCCTCTTGGCCACACTATTCCTGGTACAGGTCAGGTGCCACTGGCCTTCTTGGCCACCTGGGCACACTGTTTTCATTCTGGTAGGACCCTTGGGTTGATTCTCTTGCTCTTCACTGACTGATGACACCCAGAATGGCCACAAATCGTCTTCATTCTGCTCTAGGGGCTAGTAGCATGTTAGGTACAAATGGCAAATTATTCACACCCTTTATACCAGAGCCTGCATGATTCAGAGTGGGAAATAAAGGGCCTTGAACTTCACAACAACCATTGTTTTTGTTTTATTTTTCATATCTGTCATACTTTTATATCCTTATTACTGTGCAGACCAAGCAGAAGAAGCAAGTTAAATTTTTTAGGAAGATAGGATTCTTTGATCCCCTTTCAACTTCTGGGATGAAGTTGAGGAAATAGCCATGCAGCCATTAGTGAAAAGCAGAGGTGGTGTTTAAGACAGCAGAACTAATTGTTTAGGAAAAGAAATAGGAGTCAGAAACATAAGAAGGAGCGATATGAAAGGATAGTCTGTGAGACATAGAGTTTGGCTTCTAAGAAGCTACTTAAATGTAAAGTTAAACTCTGCCTAAAATGCTAAATAAAATTTAGTTCTTTATCAACCTTGAAGATCAAAGCTTGGCTCTATTCCATTTCTTATTCTGCCCCCTCTGATTTAAGATTTGAGCCTTCACTCAGTGAAAGAGTGTTAAACCAGCCTTTCCCTGTGCTGAGTTGGACAGAAAGAGCTGCAGCAAATGGGATCATACAGGTAGTCCACACAGTAAAATGTACAAAAGATGATAGATATAATTTTATATCACGTTTAGAAAACATAAAGATGGTGAAAATTAGAACAAGGGCTTTTTTTACCCCCTTACTTATAAATCGTCCAAAAGAACATGTTTGAAATAGATGAAAAGTTAGGAAGTTTCTCACTGTCTCTGTGCCCTGCACGATGCTGCAAGCTCTGAAGCGATGTTGCCACCTTGTGGAACAGGAAAAAACTCTGTTCCTTTACAGGAAAAAAAAAATACCAGCTTTTCCTCCTTGAAGTTTCTGCCAAATTAGAAAAAACAGTCCTGTGCCTTGGGAGGAAAGGGGCCGATGGGCTGAGGATGTGCTGGGATGGAGCTGGAACTGGAGTGCCCACACCTCCACTGCTCATTCTCAGAAAGAAGTATATTGCCTTTGATTTTCTTTTTATTTCCCAACCCCTGCACTCAATTTTTTTAATCTTTCTTTCTCAAGGACTGGTCATCTGCCCACTGTCTTGCAAGCAAAACTTGTAACTTTCATAAAGTTCCAGGGATTATCATCCTGTAAGAAGCAAAAAGATCCCCTGGCTTTTAAGCACAAGAAAAGCTCCCACTGACTTAGGGCAGACTTTTGTCTGGTTTCTGAAGCCACACTTCTCTGTGAGATTCATAAAGGAAACCTTCAAAACCTGTGGGTACATGCCCAACCTGTGTGGGCCAACGCTTTGGAGAACACACATCACATTTATGCTCAGGAAATCAAAACTGGGCACAGGGAAACGATCACTTTAGCTTTCAAAAAGAGAGAGTGCCCGACCTGGAATTTGCAGTATTTAATTTCAGTGTGGAACAACATGACAGAGGGATTTGGCTGTGATTGGCAGGAGGATGCAAACCGGTATCACAAGGGACGGCTGCTCCATCATGGATGCTCTTACTGGTTGAAGAGCAAAATCCAGATTCCTCACACCTTTACCCTCTTTCTTATGGCATCCAGGGCTGACCTGCAGAGTGGGGAATTTAAGGGAGGCTCTCAGAAAACGTTCATGCATGGAGGGATTATCCTACCTTTTTCTATTAAATTTTAGCTTTAGTTAGATTTTGTATTTACCAGTGAGCCCTAAACACTCTGAAATTATTACTATCAGGAATTCTAAAGGCTTTTTTTCCTTAATAAAAAAAATCTGTCTCCGACAAAATGGGAGTTTTAATTTGAAACCTGTTTTAATTAAAAAATGGGAACTTGAGTTTTCAACATATGCCCAGATGTTAGGATTTTCCTGCATTTCACTATTCTTCTTTTCTTCTATTTTCTCCTGCCCTTGCTGTTTTTTTCCAGTGGCAAAACAAGGTAAAATAGAATACAAAATGAAATATTAAAATAAAATAAGACAATTTAAAAATAAAATTTAAAAAAAATCAATTAAACCACAAAACAAAATTATAAGAGGAATTCAAGTGTGTCAAGAGGCAAAAAGAGCAAATATCAATAAAAGCACGTAGTTTTAACTCTACCCCTAAAATAAAATGAAAAAATAGTCAAGACTTTTTTTTTTTTTTTAATGAAAACTCTGCACTGTTTCTGTTTCTGGTCAGCACTATTTATAAGCGATCACCACTGAATCGTTCAGCCTCTGGCAACGCCGGCATCTGACCGGCGGTGGGTAAACAGCTGCTCCCGTCATACAATGTGAGTAACAAACTTCCATTTACAAAATATGTTTACCCCACTATGTTCTTGGGCATGAATGCTACCTTCTTTTTTGTCTCCAGGACTGGATTTCCCCTCCAAAGGGTCCTGGAGAGCCCTAGGAGCTCCAGCGCTTCCCGCGTACGTGCATGTGTGCACACACACACACAAACATGGACACAGAGCCTCCCACCTCCCCGCTGGGACGTGGGTTAGCAAGTTATAAATCCAAACTCATCCCAAGAAAGGAGGTCCGGGCAGCATGGCATTCCTGCTTCGTGCTGCCTATGGCTCCAAGACTTTGGCATTAAAGGATCAAGGGGGAAATTGGTGGTTTGGGTTTATTTTTTAAAAATAACCCAAATTAAACTGTTGCGTGCTGAGGTCTGGACCACCCCAGCAAGTTAAAGGCTGAGCCAGCTGATAAAAATACAATGCCCTGATAAGCTCCTCTTTGGTGGCATTCAGGGGTGTTGGGGCCAGAAACTGGAGGTTTTCTGCCTGTGCCCACTCCTCTTCGCCCAGCACGGCTCCAAAATCCTCATTCCCACCTGACACATTGCCAAACATCTATGTTACTCCCATCCTAGTAAGCAAACAGGATGGGAACTCAAAATATGCCCCCTCCCCACCCCGTACATTTGCCCACCTTGAACTGTCTTGAAGTGCTGTGGATGCTTCCAACAGAATCGAAGCCGGGCTCCCATCCACATCAGTCCAGCACTGGGATAAACACATTCCTTGAATGGAGTCAGATTGGTTCAAAGAGGGAAATGAAAGAAGGAACCTTCAAGACTATATAACTTTTACATGTCCCTCTCTTTTAGATCATAGAGAAACAAATTTATCTCCAGAGCATCCGCTGGAAGAAATGGATTCACAGAGATTTTGACCTGGAGTGTAGTTTAATAGTAATGATAATTTCTTGTAAGGTCATATTTTACCTGGACACAAGTCAATGTCTAGAAAAATGCTATAATGAATTGAAAAAATGATTCCTGGAATTTTTTTCTGCTGTTTTTCTTCTACAAAGCAATTTTTGTTTGCAAAGACAGATGCGAGTCCTGGCAACTCAAGTGCTGAAGCATTGAAAGGCACAGTGGGCAATTTCATGGTCATTGACATACTTTTATTTTAAATTTTTGCTGGAAAACTGAGAAAAACACATGGACAAAGTTTGCAAATTAGTGTAGAAAAATGCATGTGGGCAGCTAAGGGGGCCTCAAAAGTGAGCTCATGCCTTGAGCCATTAACTCCCCAACAGGTGCAATAAGGTGCAAAGGGGTGACAAGTTTTACCACTCTTGAGTCTCTGGTGCTACTGGGAGCTGCATGAAACTCCCCCAAAAACTGTGTAAGTGTCAATAACCTGGGGTTTGAGCAGTGACTCTGCAAGTCTCAAGTTTTCCCTTTCTCCCTCTCACCCCAGCCCCATTGTTCCCCTGCAAGCACGACAACCCCTTTTGGAACAAAGTACTGAAAATGCTAGAGTTTGGACTATCAGTTTTTTCCTTTGGACCAGTGAAATGTAAGGAAGAAAAAGAAAACACCACTTACTAGACAGGGAAAATTTAAATCATCAAAATGAAATAAAACAGAAGCTGGGCAAAGCTGTTTTTAATGAAGACCATTACAGAGAGAGGTGGTGTTTTCCTTCCCTCCGTGTTTGTGTGTGCAAACCCTTTTCTATCCAGTCACAATCAGGGAGCTGAAAAGTCTGTCTTTAATTGCAGATGTTGTAAAAATAATCACAAAGAAGACTAAACTAGTATTAAAAATGTGAATTCTTGACTCGTTGCCTTGGCGTGGAACATCCTTCTATTGAACTACTTATAAAGCAGTAAACTATGAGTCAAAATTTCTTCAAGAAGATGCCTTTTCTTGTTATGGTTATTTTACTTCAGAGGGTGTTTCTTGGCTTTGCCAGAAAAAGGAGATGGTGGGGAATGTTTGCTCTGTCTTAAAAGACGACTTTGTTTTTAATTATCCTTGCTGCAAAATACAGTGACATCTTTCTGCTTCCATTTTTTTTAGCTCAGATAAAATTCTCAGCATTTCAGCAATTTTTTTCTCCTCTGCAGCTTTTTCCTATTTGCACTGTTATTTATTACTTCTTTACTACCTTTCACGCAGTTAAATGAAAATCTTGATGCTTAATGATGAAAACACCCAAAAGGAATTTAATTTTATTTTCAGGGTAAAGTTGCCCTCAAAAGAACAATCTACCTCCAAACAATGAGAAATTGTTTCTCCAATCCCACCTACCCTCCTCCTTCTTCCTTGAGTCTTCTGTTGAGTTTCGATCCCGCTAAGGGAAAAGGGGTATTTTGTTAGTTTGAAATCAGATTGCTGTTGCCTTTTTAGTACCTTTATAAATCCAGGAACATTAGCTGAAATGAAGTCTGGTGCAAAATGTTTCCTTTCTATGGGACCTAACACACTGAAGGGTGCCAGTAGGTGGTCACTGTTCATAGACTTTAAAATGCAGATTAAGCCCAGCTGAACTGTGCCAAACCTTGTTCAACCCTGTTGAAGTCCAAAATAAATTCACACCTCCTCATTTCTGTCCTATTAATCAATCAGTTCAAGAAACTGCAGTCTGTGGTGGGTATCAGTCAGAGACTTGTCTGTTCACTTGGGCTGATGCACAGAATAAATGTTTTCATATATTTTAAAATTAATTTTATTTCCTGTGTCTATATTTTTAATTTTGTTTTCTTTTGCAAGAATGCAACTGTGACTACCTGTTGTCAGGAAGACCATAAATTTCAAAGTTAAAATAACATTATATTCCAGTATTTGTTTTTCAGGGGAAAAAATCAAAATAGCAATCTAAAAAAAATAAAGAGGAAACTGTGAACCCTGCTTAGTATAAATGTACAATAATAAGATTTATTTTTATTTTGGCTGTTTGAAACTTCTCTAAGTTTATGCCAACAGACATAACTAGAGTCCTAGAATGATCATAATCCATCCACACCAAGTACAAAGAAGGGTTTATCTTTTTTATGTAGACTTGACTTTCCAAAGTCAATTGTTATGTGGGGCGAAGGCAGTATTAGCTAATATTAATGAGCTATAATTCTTTGCACTTTAAATATTCAGGTTTCCAGCAGCTTTGCACAGAGCAATGAGATAAGGAGCCCTGAGGAAAAGGGCAGAAATGTTCTCTCCACTTTGTACCCTGAAACTAAGGCACAGAGAAATTTAAGCAAAATCTGGTGCTAAGGGAGTGGCAAAGCAAGCAACAAGATTCAGATGGCTTCTTGTTTCAGCCACATGAAAAAATTCCTTCCCCTAAAAAAAAAAAAAAGGCACCAAAAACCGAACAACTTATTTTCAACTTTTCAGCCATTAATCTGTGTCAAGATACTTCTTATTACACCATGAAAGGTTAATTTCTTTAGAATACTTTGCTGTGGGATTTTGTTGACTCTTGAAAAGTCCAAGTGATCCAACTGGCTTCCCAAACTCTACATCCCCTTTTGTTCCTTCAGAGTTTTCTAGATTCCTGCCTTTCAAGAAATGTAATGCTGTGTTCCTTTTATCAGATCTATTGCCTATTAATTCTGTTATTTCACAGAATCACAAAATGTTTTGGGTTGAAAGGGACTTTCAAAGGTCACCCTGTCCAAACCCCCTTCAATGAACAGGAACACCTTTCATGAGATCAGGTTCTTCAGAGCTCTGTCCAATCTGACCTTGAATGTTTCCAGGGAAATTTAATATAGTGTCTACCAATATTAGAGAGAAATTAGAATATTATCTGGCATTCCCAAGATGATGTTTGGAGCTTTTGGAGATAACTTTATGGCTTCTGTAGTCTTCTCCTCTAGCACAGGATCCTATATAAGTGTTGGATCCCATATCACCATTAATAAGTGTGCTGTTTTGTGAGTGAATCTCTTCAGAACTTGTGAATGAATGACATCTGATCTTGGCGATTTCTTACTCTTAAATTTTATTGGCTTGTTCTAAAATTTCTGCTAATAACACTTCATCTTGACACAGTTCTTGAGCTTAATCCAACACAGAGGAACGTTTTGTTGGAAGAACCTTTCACTGCTTCTTGACAAAGAAGTGTTGAGCTTTTCTGCTGTGTCTTACCTTGTCTGAGATCTGTCTTTTCTTTGAATCAATTGTTATTTCTTTGAGCTCTCTGACAGGCAGGTTTTAAAATAAAAGTATTTAGAACATTTTTCTTAAGGTGTTTTTTAATGGTTTTGGCAGGGGTTTCCTCAAATGATTTCTTGTTCTGCTTTATTAATGTTTCATATTTAAACTAATAGAGTATGCTTTTCTCTTTTTCCTCTCTTTTATAAAAAAACACCTTCTGATCTTTTAAAAGGAGATAAAATCAGAGGAAATTTTAGGGAGAATTTTAGTTGATCAATAATGTAAGTCATTACAGTACCTCATTTTTAAAAGTCTCCATAGCAACTGCTGTCATTTGAGCCTTTTAGCTGTGCCTTTCCATTTCTTAAAAAAGCTCCTGACCTCCTCATTTTCAAGTGGTTCTTGAAGATAAACATTACAGTGGCAGATACCTTTTTCCTTGCTGTTTTGCATTATGGATGCTGTGTCTTGCTGAGACTTAAATAAACCTATTCAGCTGTTCCTGTTATGCCCACGGTTTTTGTAGCAGTACTGCAGAAAGTTTTGTAAATGCAACATTATTCATAATTTTTTTAGGACAGAAAGGAAATGCTCATCGTAATGATGATTATTAGAGGATCTATTTGGGAAAAATAAATATTTTTAAGAAGAAATTGATTGAAAGAAATACTTTTTTTTCTCTTTTTTTGGAGAAGAATGAGAAAAGAAAAAAATATTCAAATATGCAAAACCCTCTCTTAGCCTTTGCAGTTAAAACAAAAGACAGCTTTCCCAGCTGCACCAGGAGAGGTTTAGATTAGATATTAGGAAAAAACTCTTCACTGAAAGACTTGTCAGTCATCGGAACAGGCTGCCCAGGGAACTGGTGGAATCACCATCAATGGAAGCGTTTAAAAGCTGTGTGGATGTGGCACTTGAGGACATGGTTAAGTGCTGAATATGGTGGTGAATGGTTGAACTCCAAGATTTTAGAGGTCTTTTCCAACCTTACTGATTCTATGAAGTCTAGAATGGCATGCGGAAGTCTCTGTGGGAAAGGAATGAGGAATCATGGGTGACTTTTGTGGCTACAACCTGTCTCAGTTGTCCTGTGTCCAGTGTCCTCAGCTGCGTGGACACAGAGGTGCATATAAATGTACGGTGGCATTCAGCAAACCTGGGCTGGCTTCTTGGATAGATTTCTGTGCTTGGGTCAAGCCTAAACAGAAATCTGCCAAGTCTTCATGGACATCTTTCATGTCATGTCCTGTCATGTCATGTCATGTGAGCAGGTGCAAGCTCAGGTGGAGGAATTCAGACAGGAAAAGTGATAGGGAGATAACTAAATACCGAAAAGGAAACTGCTGGGCCAGGAGGGGGTTTAGCAGTGAGGTTTCTTAAGGACTAGTCAGCATTTCCTGGTGGCCTGTGTACATATGGGAGGAGAACACCATGGCTGGCCACTGAAAGAAACCGGAGGAGAGTCAGTATCAGGCAAGGAAATATAAAGTTCACTGAGTTATAAACATGCTTCTGGCCTTCAGCTGGGATGGAGCATTGCTTTTTTCATGTGTGGAAGGAAATGAAGTCTCTGTTTTATGATCTGCTCTCCTGTACTTGTGGGGTTCCTTTAGATGTGCAGTGTTGAAAACCAGGGTGAAACCAGTGGGTTGGCTTCCAGAGCCATTCTTGCAAGCCACGAGAGTGAGGAAACCCTCCCATCTGAAGTGCAGTCACATAGGACCAAACTTGCAGCTCTTAGGCATCACAGAGAGCCACTGACTGCATTGACCTCAGGTGCCATCAATACCAGTTAACAAAGTGGTTAACACCTGTTAACCTGTGGTTTCACTGAGAAATTGCTTGCGCTCTTGTGTTGAAATGGTCAGGCTAAAAATGGAGGGAAGAAGCTGAAAGGTTATTTGAGGCCAGCAATCCCATCAAACCAGTGATTTCCTACTTGGTGGTGATCATGAGTATCAGCTTATTTTATGGGTATGCGCGAGGAAAATGTAGTTGTTGCAGTGTGTTATCAGCAAGAGCTGCTCAGACATGCTTGTGGTTGGGCTGGGGGGCTGATGTTAATAATTCAAGTTATCCCCATTCAAGCTTTAAAAGCCTTCTATTGTGGTAAAACTGAAAGCCTCAGGAAATGTTTGCACAAACTCAGCAAGAAGGGAAGTTATCATCAGTTTCAACTCTTTGTATAACTCACGTGCTAAAAATGACTAATGCTTGGAGATATATGGGGCTCTCATTCAAGGACAATTATCTGTTACACAATTCTTATCCTACTGCCAACCAAGGAGACTCTGTCACTGATTTGGGTGGTAGAATAATCTAAGTTGTTCAAATAATTTACTAAAATCTTGAAGCCTGTGGGGTCCCATCTACTGGTTATTTATGTCTACTGGTACTAAATTGCCACCAACCTCCATAATCTTAAGTGTCAGTTTAAAGCCCTCAGTGCATTTGTTTTAAATCACAACAATTAAGGAGGACAGAGTCATTAGCCCCACTTTTCAGGTGGAATAGGAAGCTGAATCAAAGCTATTTTAGGAACCTCAAAGCTATATTAGGAACCTCAGGTTGTTTGGGTGGAGAGGAGGAGTATAACCAAAGAAACAAAAAATCCTTGTGCAAGTCCTTGTGGAAATTTCCTACAAAGCAGAGCAGCAATGAATCAAACATAGTCCTACACCTTTGAGAGTTGTGATCCCTAAATCCTCTGGTGCAGGATCTCGGCCCCCGCAAATTGTCCAATTCTACTGCTAGGTAGACTTGAATCTGCATCATCAGATTCCATGTGACTGCAGTGACCCAAAAGCCTCTTCTGAAAGAACAAAGTAATGACAAAAGAGTGGTAACCACCCATGCGTAACTAAAATCTTGGGGGCAGGATTTCAGGTTTTTTTAAACAAACTGGGTGCTTGAATATAAAAAATATTTATGCTCCCTCATTGTAACGTCACTACCTTTAACTTATTCAGCTTTGGAACCACAGGAAATATGCTAAACTGAGCCCACGAAGAACTAAACTCTACAGTTAGGTAAGGAAGAGAGACAGAGAAAACAAGAGCTTTGTACAGATCCTCCGTCTAGCTGGTCTTTATTTAGACAAGGATCCCTGCACCAGTCAAACCATTTTCACTGCGTGAAGCCTCTCTTTGGCCTGATGAAAAGGGGTCCTTGCCTGGTTTGAGAATTATAAGCCCACCCAACACCTAGACTGTCAGCTTTTGGCTTTAAAATGAGATTTTTTTTCCCTCTATTTAAAAGTAAATATAAGTTTTATGTAACTGTAAACTATGTTTTTTAATACTGCACATGATCTTAAAATGGAAATACAACTTGTCTGCAAAATTTGACAGTATGAATTACAAATGGGCCATAAAATTTGTTACATTTTAAGCATTTTTGAAGTCGTCGTGTATCCCTTTGGGTTTAACTATCATTATATTCTGGAAGATGTTTCCAAAGTGAGTGACATCTTTTGGGGATCCTAGAGGACTGCAAGATGCTTGGACTCAAATCACTCCTCTAGCCCCAAGACTGGCCCAAATCTTCTCATCTCCATGATGAGAAGAGGGGAATGTCTCAATGCAAATCCGTTATTCCATTTCCTCGTAGGTTTGGACGCATTCATGGTGGACAAATTAGCTGATTTGCAGCTACTGATCCCTTAGCTGTGACCATCTCATCCCCATGAACATGTTCTTCCAGCACACATGACCACAGAACTTCTGAACAATTTGCCAGGTCTGATATTCCAGATAAAAATTTCAGTAAACTGAGCAGTTTTTCACTGGCACATAAAGCAGTAAGAAGACACCTGATATTCATTATCTTTTATCACTACCAGTCTTGTCTGGACATAAAAAGCTCTATAAACAATGGTCAGTCTGTGGATTGTCTTAGCTAATGTATCATCATTACTTCAGCCTTAGTCCTCTACTATCAGTGATAAGTAGGTCTCCAGGAAGAAACAAAATACAGTGCCAGAAATTAAAACAAAAGATTCTGAAAGCCAAAGCAATTTGAGGATCAATCTTAAAAAAAAAAAATCACCAGGAAGAGGAGACAGCTGTAGGGCTCAGATGGTCACACCTGAATCTCATGAAAGAGATGATGGAAGAGGATACTGGTCAGCTGAAGAAAACTTAGGAGCTCATTTTAACCGGAAAGAGTACTAAGGGAAAGAACAATGCAAATGTAAACCCATTCCATACGAAGAGGACTAAGGTGAAATCAGGGAGTTGCAGGCTTGCAATAAAGTTTGATTTTGACAGTAGGCAAGGTCTTGGAGACATTAGTAGAGGATGAGATCACAAAACATCTGGAAAAATATGAGCTGATATAAAGGAATGGGGAGAGTTTCTGGAACAGAAAGTCATGTCTGACAAAACAGATGGAATTTTTGGAGGCAGATGAGAAGTGACATGGTGAGTTCTAAGTTATTCACAGTTTTATGAAGGTCTTTAGCACTTTGCCAGCCAGTGTATGTAGCTATGATAAATGGTGGTGCACATCTTCATGAAATAAATAGAAGCCTTACACCGTGATCTAGAGTAGACCAAAGTGGTAGAAGAGACAGATTAAAAAGGAAAAGTTTTTTATGTAACAACCCAGTTTGACTATGCTGCTTCCTGGATCTTGCTCCTGAATAATGCTCAGGCAGCCAAGCTGGCAGATTAAAACCTGAGAGTAATGACAAGAGGCCAAATCTGATCTGAATGGTCTTTTCCATTCTGTTTTGTACATTCATGTTTTTGAATTAGCTTATCATTCTTTCTTTTTTGTTTCTAAAGGTGTCAATTTTCTTGTTGAGCAGGCCCAAGACAGTCTGTTGCTTTGAGCTGAGGTCTCTAAGTAACCTGAAAACAACTTTTTTGCAGGGGCTGTTTAAACCACAGATGATGCTCAGTTGTGGAGAGTGCTGCTGAGCTATGTAGAGGATCCTGCAGGACCTGGGAGGTGAGGAACCCAAAACACAGTCTGCTCAGTCTTCGTGTTTTTGGCTGAAAAATTCCAGTACCTGCCTCCAAGAGGTGTGCGTAACATAACCACAGAGAGAGAACTGATTTTAGAACTGCAGCTTTTAGATTCTTGGGAGGAAGACACTGCCCCATCTTTGTTACCTCTGACTCTAAAGCCCTCTTGAGAAAACTTTGGTGAAGACAAAGTCATGTAGACTTGGGAAAGGTTAGAACTTGGATCACAACCAAATCTGATTGGTACATACTACAGTCCAGAAAAATTCTGATTAAATAAAAGTGCATTTAATGAACTAATGCGCTGAATAATGAGAATTTCAGGAAAATATATGGATTGGTTTGTTGTCTGACACAAAACTGGCATCTAAGTGAGCTGGGTTCCATTCCAGAACAACTAATTCTAGACAACTGTCCTGGGCTCAGCCCTGGGCTAATACAGATATAATACCTTCATTTCTGGAACTAGCTTATTTGATTATTTACCATATATTTCTTCTCTGCGCTGCTTTGCCTGTCACTGACATGCTGTGAATTGTGCATTAGTTCTTGTGCTCATTCCCTGTGTACAACATGTGAGTCTGGCACACACTGGGCAGGGTCTAGGGAGACAAAATAAAAAAAAGGTGTTCCTGAGAGCCTAATACCAAAATCTTACAGAGGGAGTTAATCACTCCATGAATGCACGTAGACTGATTTCTTTTGCCTTATCTTTCTATTTTAGTGTCTGTAATGTCACAAAATCAGCTTTTCCTGTGGTTTTCCAATTACTTCCTTTATTTGTCCAAGGTGGAAATAACACAGTAGAGGGCTTAGCTGCAGAGTGAACGTGTTTCTACACTCAGTGTTACACACAGAAAGTATAAAGGGCATTTAAAAATTGAATTCCAAAATTTTCTTGGAGGTAGCCTGAATGGAGCCTTGTGGATCAACCAATTCAGCCACATGCTACCTCAGCCTCCCACGTAATGTAATCTGTTCATAAATTTGGTGTGTTCCTTCATAAAAGGAGTTAGGTTTCTTTCCATAATTACTCCTATGGGAAGGCTGCTTCAAGCCCTCACTCTTCTGACAGTTTGAAACTCTTTTCTAATGTCTATCTGAAATTTATTCATGGACAGTTAGTACCCATTTGTCCTCATGCCAAAATTGTCCTGTAGTTTAAATAGTCATATCAACTTTCAGCTTCTGTTCTGATACTTAAAACAAGCCTCTCCTCCCGTGTATGAAGTTCCACATTCCTTAGATGATCCCAGT
Organism: Eulacestoma nigropectus; assembly: GCA_013397775.1. Taxonomy (NCBI): domain Eukaryota; kingdom Metazoa; phylum Chordata; class Aves; order Passeriformes; genus Eulacestoma; species Eulacestoma nigropectus. The sequence goes on from VZTE01002905.1 coordinate 1,418,959, forward strand.
GCTCTTCTCTGCACTATCCTGATTTCCAGTTCATCTTTCTTGATCACAGGTGACCTGATCTGTGACTATTATTCCAGAAGTAAATAGTTTTTTACCTGTGCAATGGTTGTCACCAAACCCATAGTCCCCAGTTTGGCTCACCCAAGTGAAGACATGTCCATTAGGTTCTGATTTTAGCCAGGCTGATTTGTGCAATGAATACAATTCCCAGTATGCTTCCACAGTGCTTTCAGCTCCATCTAGACAAGAGACAGGCTTAAAAAACTGTAATAAAAACCTTCTTCTTCCATCAAGTTTTCACCAACCTACACTAGAATTTAAGGGTCTTTGGTTTGGTGGGAATACAAATTGCATATTTGCATCTGAGCTGTTTAAGGGTTGTGGCTCAGGGACAGAAGCAAATTATTGTGCTTTTGCAAGCTGCCATGTGCCAGCTGACCTGCCACAGCTGGCTCTGTTTGTTGCAAATGTGATATAATGCAACACAGAGGCTGATGCTATGCTGCAGAAGCTGTTGGATGCCATGGATGAGGATTGGAAGTCATCTCCATAAAATTACTAACTTTAATAAGCTCCAGGCTAAGACACCCAAATTTAGTGCTCACATTCATTCAAGCTTCTGAGTCAGCCAGTGTGTGTCTGGACAATCATAAAGGGATGGAATTGAGAATGTATTCAGCTGGACCTCGGTCTCCTAGTCAGGAGGGCTGTCAATAGAGAGAGAGGGTCACTTGCAAATAACTTCTTATGCCACTTATCTTCATCCAATCAGGGTTACAATCTGCCCCATAACTTGGGGCAACACAAGAATTCAGATATACCTTCATGTGTTTTTGATGGAGCTGAACCTGATACATGGATCAAGGGTCAGCTGCAGTAATAACTTTCACAAGTTTTTTTAACGCCTGCTGTGTCGGTGTAGTGGGTGCAGAAAAAATACTGTGCTCCTTTCTCCTGCTTCTTGAGACCAAGAAATGAGAATTGTTCTTTGACTGTGTGGTTCCTGATGCAGAGTGCTGGATGGAGGCTCTGAATAATTCTAGGTAGCTGAGTGGAGGTGTCTGAGCTCCCACTGCAGTTTGAGGGCACAATGTTTTTGTGGTAACACTAAAGTAAGTGCTTCAGCTTGTAGTAAATGTGTATCAACATTATGTAATTCAATTGCTTAGTGGCACCTGAGGTATCCTGCCCATGGCAGGGGGTTAGAAATAGATTTAAGGTACCTTCCAACCTAAACAATTTTATAATTCTCTGAAGTATCTCAGCAGTGCCTTCCTAACATCCTGCAGGACCCAGCCCCTGTGTGTTTCTTGTTTAGCCAATCCATTGCATGCTGTGAAACAGATCTTCATTACCTATCATGTGATCCTGTGACCTATTCATAGGTGTTTATACTTATCTTAACCTCAGAATTAGTGTCATCCGGTGGATATATTCAGTGTTCATCACAAGCAGGCTTCGGTGAGTGGGACCTTCCCTCAGCCAGGGGCTTTGGAGTAAACCCCAGGAAGGATTGTCTGGAAAGAGAGCTCAGTGCTTCTCTCCATGTCTGGAAGAATCTTGCTCTAGTGATTCCACTGTCAAATAGTGCTACTAAACAAGCCCATATCCTTTTTTAAGTGGTAGAGTTCCCAGATGGTCCCAGAGTTTTCAGCCACTCACATCACCTTGCACTGGATAAGAGGGATACACTGACGTTTCTTGTCCCTCAGAGCCATTTCTAAGCAGGTGCTGTGGGCAAACATTCTTTTTCTTTGCTGTCCTTTGAAAGAGTCATCCAAAGCCTCTAATCCAAGCCAAGCCACAGGTCAGAGTTGAGAAATGGTTTATAGCTGCAATATTTTTTCCCTATGTGCTTCAAATAAAGAAAAATCAAACTCAAGAAAATGCTCTTCTACCTTCTCACCCTTTCCTTTGAATTCTTTTGTCATTTTCAAAATGGGTTGATTTGATTTCCTTGAAATATTGCAACACACATACAAAAATTGCTCCCCAGCTGAGAAGTTTTTATATCGAGTTTCATGCCTTCTGCTGTTCCTTTATTTTTTCCTTCTTCAGGAAAAGTTACAAACCCATGAAAACAGGAGGGTTTATAATGAAAGTGCTGGCAGGGCCTTAGTGTAGCATTTCCAGATGTGCTGGTGCAATTAGGGCTGGTCAAATACAGTTGGATGAAATCAGAAGTGACCCAAAGTCTTTGTCAAAGCCTTGAACTGAACCTTGAGGGGGCTGAAAGCATTTAGTTGAGTTTTTCTCTGTGTTTTGGAGGGGGCTGCTCTATCCCATTTTAAGATGGAATTGAATGCGAAGGACATTTTTTGCAGCACAGCATTTCTGCCTCCAGTCACAGGTAAAACGGGAAGTCCAGAGGCCATCAAGAACAAGGCTCCCCCTTCCTTCTCCCACATCACCGGTGCTGAGGTAAGCAGCTCCTTGCCTCAAACACCTCCAGACTTTGGAAACCTTCTAGCAGCTTTCTAGATGTGTAATTAGCCAAAGCAAAAAAATTTTTGTATTTGTATAATTTGATGGTTTGCATCCAAAACTGACTCTGGATTAAAGCTCTGCAGTGCAAGCTCATCTCACAACAACCAAAGGATCTTATTATGGCTTCAGATATGCGCAAACACACATCCCACTTAAGGCTAGAGGAGTCCCAAGTGTGTATCCACAGCAAGGCTGACTGATTTTTATATTTTCCTTGGTTTTTCACTTCCTTGTTTGAGTCTGGAGAGGAAATGGATAATAGGAAAAATCAATATCTTCCCAGAAGGTGCTTTGGGGTTACTGCAGTGGATTTGCTGTTCTGCAGTGTGTGTGGACACACAGCACGAGGATTTGAGAGAGGCAAGAATAACAAGGAGCAGAGCTTCTCCTTTGGGATAGAGGCACTGTGTCTCATATCAAGCTCTGCAGGAAGCCAGAAAACCAAACCAATTCGTGTCAGAGGCTAGAGAGAGCAAAAGTATCTTCAAACCTGCAGCTGAAAACAGAGGAGTTTTCTCATACCTGGGTTTGTTTTTCCATGCTGTCCCCTTCCTTGACTTGAAGTTGGAATCCCCCAATTAGGTTTCCTGCAGGACACTCCCTCCATGTCACATAATTTACTCAGTGAAGAAAACAAATCCCAGCGGGGTTTGAGTTTTCTGAGCCTTGTGTGGCATGCTACTCTGTATATCCATTCCGAAGCCACGTCTCTGCTCAGCTAAGGTTTCTTATTTTCTTCCCAGACCCAGCGGCCCCCTCCGCCATTATTGAATAGCCGTATATATTAAAAAACAAATTAGTAAGACCTCTCCAAGAACACCCAGGTGCTGAGGAAGTTGTATTTGTGCCTCCAGAGGTGGCACGTTTTCCCCCTCAGATGATACCTGATCTAGTGTTACGGTATTGTGTTAACTGAGCATTATCGTGCTTGGAAGAGCTACAGCTCAGATGAGACATAAATTTGAGACCCTGCTTGCATGCAGTGAGCACTTTAACCAGGGAGAAATTTGTAGGAAGGCAGGAGGGATGGTGAGGAATGGAGGGGAACAGGGATTTCTCTTGCTGTAGGCTGCCCTTCACCAGGATTCACACAGAAGGGGTTTTTTTCCCCTTTTTCACAGATGTCCCAAAAATACTGCTGCCCACCTTCATACTTAAAACCTGCCCTAACCATAAAATACTCTTGCTGCTTCTTATCTTCTCTGTTGTGATTAAGAGGATGTAAATGGGAGTGAGAGCTGAAAGCCATCAGACCTCTCCACTTCCCTGCACATGGAAAATGTGAGAGTGTGATCTGTCTTACAATCTCTTGTGGCAAATGGACAGAGGAACAGGGCTCTGGTACCTCCTGAGACTGCCCATTGCTGTTGTACGGCACTAAGTCCCATCTCCACCTCTCCAAAGATGCCCAACTTGGCAGCCTCAGTGCCAGGGAGGGCTTGTTTTTGCTGGAAGCTGACAAAGATGTTGAATATCTCTAGATACGTGAAAAGCACACAAATCCTCCAGGATTTACTTCAGCGCAGCATTTATCAAATCACGGAGAAAGCTGGATCCTTGGATCCCTGCCATTTTAAAGCTCTGAAGATTATTTCTGGTTACTGAAGTTTGACCTCCGCATTTCAAGTTGGAGCCCGAACTCCCTGGCCTAAATCTAAACCAGTCTGTGGCGTAGCTGTGGTTTTCTTCCAGGGTCAGCAATGGCTTAAATCCATGCCTAGCTCAGTAAATTGGAAATGGCAGAAGAAGATTCCAGGGTAGTGGCCTGAGAGAGGAAGATGAATACATGAGTTCCAGATAATTACTGCTCTTTTAAAAAAATTTCAGATGTCTTGAACCTGTTTCTCGTGTATTCATCTATTTCATGTTTTAGGCTGGAGATAAGGCTACATAATTAAAATGGTTCCCTTCAGCTTTAAAAATCTGTGAAGGGTTTGCAAAACTGGTTGGCTCTGAAGAGTGCCCTGGAAATCTCAGGGGGAAAATACTGCAGCATAGAAAACCAGTTGCGCTTGCTCATGATATAATGAATGGACAGAACAAATACTTTGCAGAATAAGCCCCAAACTCTGTATTTGGGTAGCATTGCATAGTCTATTTAAAATACATTTATTTTTAAAATTTTTTCCTTGCCATAATCATCTGGATTGTATTACAGTAAAGAGATGAACAGCAAAGATTAGCAAGCTGGTCATCTGTCCACTCCCAAACTCAAACCAGGATTAATTATAAACTTTTTAATAATTACAAGCCTGATACAGGATTCAAGTCATTAATGAATAAATTGTACAGAGCCAGATCAGATACTTGAGGAAAACTACTGGATATATTTTTCCACTTTGACTGTGACAATTACAAACTGCTTTGTGATTATGAACAGCAGCAGAACCACTTTACTGTAGTCCTGTTCATGTTGTTTTAGGTTAGACATGAGAACTCAGATAAAACAATATCAAAATTTTATTAAACTGGATATGACATACAGATATTTAATTCATCTTGATTTGTTCTTGCAAATTCTTCTCAGATATGCTTTGCAATTTTATGTCAATTTACAAATTGAGATATAACCATTCTTAGACTTCATTTTAATGAAGAAAAAATATTAAAGATTTTAAGAGTTGTCCTAGGAATTTATGTTGAGCCAACTCAAGTGTCAAAGACTTATTTTCCCCCTGTTTTCAAAGATAGGCACTGAGTTTGAACTAGCTGTCCATAAGCTCACCTATGTTTCAGGAGTTACTGGAGACAATGTGCAATAGCTGTTGTCTCACACTTTGCTGCTCTTGAAATTTCTGGAATGAACTGGACAAACTGTCTTGCCATTTATATCTGTGCTTCTAAATTTCATTTCCTGGGGAGCAAATCCAAAATTAATACCTATATAATAAAATAATAATGGCAACAGCAGACAGCATTGCCACTGCTTTCTGCTTTTCCTGTTCTTTATATATTTTAGTAGATTATTATACTAATAGTGCTTGCTAAGTAGAAAAGTAGTATCATCAAATAATGTTCTGATTTGTTCCTTGCAGCAGGAAGAGATGAAGCCTAGAATAGGTTTTCAAAGTGCCTGAGTCCTACACCTGCATTTTCTCCCAAAATAGTTGTATTGAGCTGTTTTATTTGAGGCAAAAGTGCTCAGCATTAAGTTAATGGCCCCTGCTGAAGTCAGCTGCATCATCAGCAATGCTGGGTGCATCCAAAGCCTTGACTCTTGATTTCAGTTGTTTTATACCTGTATAAAATGTACATACAGATGTACCATGTGACAAAGAAAGATTCATGCCTTTTTACTTCTCTTGACTCATGACATTTGTGTCTGTGATCCGTTTCCTAAAGGCAAGATGAGGCAACCACCTTGTTTTATAGTTAAGGGAATTTAGCAACAGGGGTATGTATGTGCCAGTTAATCTCAGGGCCAGAGAGTGTCCCCTGGCAGTGTTTCGGTTACAGAGATGTACCCTCAGTGCCGTTAGTTCAGCAGGGGGAAAAGTGGATCCAGGCTTTTGCTGTTGCAAAATGATAGGAAAGTGTCACAGACATTGAACTTCAAATTTAACTAAGCAAAGAATGCTGTCCCAACCTGCGTTTTGGACCTGGAGCATCATCTTGTCTGGCCATAGGGGTCCTGGGATGACTTCTTCCTCCAGTGCTCCCCAGAATTCTGACTTGGACTGAAAAAAGTGCAGAATAGCTTTCTTCTGGCACGACTCAGTGCCAGGCCTTGAGACTGACAGGTATGAAAATATGAGCTAATGCTTATCAGATGCACATCTGGAATCACAACAGAAAACTCCAGAGGTAAAAACACCCCAAGTCATCTAAAGCCAGCTCGTGACTTCCTAGGATGCCAAGCATCTTTACAAAGGCAAGGTATCTGATAGCTTCTGATGCTTCAGAAGTCTGGATGTGAGCTGAACCAACTCTTGCTGCTCTGGTTTGTTTTACCTCAGAGCTCAGTTTTCCAGTTCTCGTAAAGCAATACAAAAATGGGCAACAAAAGGAAGCAGTGATGCAGCGGTGAGATGATTGTAAGTTCAGAGAGATGTGAACTGGATGGATGGAAGGATGGATGGATGGCAAAATTGGTGGAAAAACTGGACCACTGAGCTTGTGGAACAGCAGTCATCAGCAGGATGTGCAACTGGTGACCAGTTGCTGGCATTTTTCTTCTGGGATCAATAGTGGGACTGCTAAAGATGATCATTGTCATTAATGGCTTTGGAGACAGGACAGGGATCACCTCAGCAAGGTCATTAAACATTAAACATAACATTAAAATGGGGAAAATGACTGGAAAGTAGAAGGTAGGGATGACATTCAGTTGGAATCAACCTAAGAGAATGTTTGGATAAGGAATTTATTATTTCATGAGAGTTTGGCTCCAAATATATATGGAAGCTGAGAGATGGGAACATACTTGTTCCACATTGTCTCCTTCCTGTGGGAATCCTGAAGAATAGCTCAACATAAATGATCTTCAGCATTTTGCTTGGTTATTCCAGCACTGAGCCCAAACATTTGTGGTTGTGAGGCATTTATCAGTAGGAGTCATGGAAATGAGAAAGGAAGATGGAATGACAGAGCCTGTTGTCAAAAGAACAAAGTTTCTTAACAGTCCACTGCAAAATTTATCTAGAAACAAGTGCAGTTCATCTTTTCTACTCCTGCTTGCAAGATTTTTCCCTTGAAGTGAGGATAAATTCATATATTTTGCAGATTTTAATGGCTTCTAAGGTATAGGGACATTAGTGACAGGAACAAGGCAATAGAAATAGTACAAAATTATAATAAAAACATTGATGTTTGTGAAGGCTTTTTTTTTTTAATATGAGCGAAGAATCTAAAACTTGTAAATGGAGTCACAGCACATGGGGATTATAAATATGGAGATTGGAATTTTCAGTGGAAGTCTCACCTGAGATATAGTTGGAAGACCTGCCTCCTGTTGACTGAGGAGTAGCTCCTCGTATTTCCCACCCCACTAGCCCAGACTGGATTCAATCTTGCCCATTAACTCAGCAACTACTTTGCTGAAGGGGAAACATGATGAAGGCTGAGTTTCAAATGGTTTCAAGGTGCTGGTGACTTTAACAAACTGCACAGACACCTTTTAGTGGTTAAAGGACGTGTTTATTTCTTGCATTATTGGTCTGATTAAAACAGTTCCTCTTGCAAGTGTGTAAAAGGTGGCTTTAAAACAGTGCCTGAACACCTGCAGGACAAGAGCCAGTCAGGTTGTTTTCAGCTACCTTTTCTAAGCTTGTTGAGCAAAGCCAGGCTTTGTGTATGTGTGTTACAATCCTTAGGGGTGCATTAGTCAGGATAAATACCACGACTCCTAAGCTGAATTTCATGGCCTTGCTTTATGGTGCTTCTTTCATGCATGACATCTTGAAATTCTGAAATCTCTGTTTTAAGCTTTGTCAAAAATATTTCTCGTGTTTTTGAAAGTAAATAGAGAAGAAGTGGAAGTAAAGGGGGAAAATGTTTTGTTCATGTGAAATTCAGGCTTAGCAAGGAGGCTATCATGTAAAACTGAAAAGAGAACACAATTAGGACCAAATGAGAGATGAAGAACAGATTAGTACAAGAATTTTAGATATGGAAAACATTGAGTTTGATATCCAGTGGGGATCTGACATGAAGACAGGGAGGAATGAACGATTTAGGTGGAAAAAAACCCAAACCAGATATATAGGTAGAGGAGCTGAGAAGAGAAATTCAGAACCTCACTGATTAAGAAGATTTACGGCAAGCCAGGAATATAACTGGGAATACTTGAGGGTGGTGAGGCCCTGGCACAGGGTGCCCAGAGAAGCTGTGGCTGCCCCATCCCTGGAATTGTTCAAGGCCAGGCTGGACGGGGCTCTGAGCAACCTGGGATAGTGGAAGGTGTCCCTGCCTGTTGGAACGAGATGATTTTCAAGGTCCCTTCCAACTCAAGAATTTCATTCTATGACTTCCAGGAAACTGGGACCAAGAGCCCTGAAAGGAATTAGGAATGGCTTGAGCCTGAGGCATAAACTGTTGAGAGTGTAGACTGGGATTGTGTACAGGAGATATATGGAACAAGTACCCAGGGATGTGAAAGCAGCTGGTTTGGATGTGCCAGGGAGGACACAGGTCTGCTGAGTGTGCTGAAGATGTCCTGCTTTCATAGGAGTTCACATTGTCATGGATGCTAACTCCCAGCCTTCAGAGGTCCCTCAGGGGCTCATGACAAAAAATGAGACAGCCTGACCCTCATACTGGAATTCATTTCATCTGTTTAGCTCCACAATAGGAATGTTGGCATCTGAGCCAAGTTCCCATTGCAGCCCCGGGAGATAAAATAGGTGCTTGAAAGGCATAATTTTATCTGAATTTACTCATCAGCCACTATAAGTCTTTCTCCTTGTTAGGTGGAGATTTTTTGGTGGTTTTTGCTATCAGCTGTTCCTGCAGCCCACAAGGATGGTTCCATAAGTCTTCCAGCATACCAACATCTCCACATGACACTACATGTCGTATTTCTGGCTTTTATCTAACTGATACAGCTTTGAGAATTACAGGCAGCAGCTTTCTATGTTGAAAAACTCCCCAAAACCTGAAGTCACAAATCCTCTCGGAATACGTTTAAGTCTAGTTTTAAAATGCAAATAAAACCAGTGGTGAGTTGATGGTGAGTTGAACTGGATTCCTAGCTGACCTCTTCAAAAGAGATCAGTTTGATTTTGTAGTTGAAATTCCTCCTGCCGACAGATAAACAATATAAAATTTGGACCTGGAAAAAGTATAAAAGAAGCTGAGTGCACGACAATAACTCAGGTGCTGACAACACTTTTGATGTAGAAATCTTCTGTTCTGCCTCCATCAACTGCATCACCCCTGTAGGTACTGGATTGCACAACACTGGCCTTTATCCTGGAAAAATGTAACAGTCTGGTCTTTATAAATCTTTGATGCAAGACCAGGAGTGGCACTGCAGCATGCTGTGGAGTTACTAATTATGTCCACAATGTCCATTAAGTTACCCTGTGAGTTCACATTGCATTAAGTAAATGTGTTATAGGATTGTGTGCTGTCATATACCTTCTATGATGGTTTTAGGAATGAGATTATTTTGCTGTTCTGTGTGGGATAATTTTCACGCTGTCAATTAATAATGCATTACAAAGGGAATAATAAATGCATATTAGCTCTTTGATCCATGAAGAAATTGTATAATTGTGTCTGGTCCAAAAGTCTTTGAAAGATTCCAACTGTGCAACAGGTCGTGTGTTAGGGATGTCTGGGTTGCACCAAAACTACAGAGTGTGGTGACAAGCAGAAGTACCAGGTAGGGCAAAACACCATGGAAATGTGCATGTGTATTCCCGAACTTCCTAAAAGATATCAACAAGAGCTAGAAACTGAAACAGCATCAGGCAGGTCACCGTTCAGTGCTCAGCCCACTGGTTCATGCTCAGATTTGTGTCCAAAACATCAAACCAAAGAATTTTTCAGCTTGTCCTGCCAGGCCAGCTTTCCTCCTCTTCCCAGAAAAAAAGATACCCAACAATTTCAGCAGTGAAGCCAGAAGTATCTGCTGCAGCACCCTTTGCTGCTGAAACCTCTCACTCTGCTCAGCATATCTTCCCTGCCCATATAGAATCCCGTGTCCGAGGGCTGACTGGAAACACATGGCACAATCCCACGTTCATATGAATTCAACACAAGAATAAAGAGCACAAGTAAGGCCAGGCTGTCTGTCTTATCCACTTGCATACCTTTCACTTAGAAACTTGCTGAAGGCTTCTCAAGATTTGCCATCAGAGCAGAAGTGATGCTTGGAACTGTGTGAATGCTTGGAAAGGGAGACTCCCTGACCCAGAGATCTGTTAGAGGGAAGAAAACAGACAGAAAAAGAAGGTGACTCTGGAGTCCCCCTCATTTCATCTCATTCAACTGCTCCCCGTGTCCTTAAACTTTCCCTGTTAATCTCTTGCATAAGATTGTGCTATTTGGGGCAAGGACTCTTCTCCTGTTCAGTTTTTGCACAACTCTCATTGTAACAGCTTTCTGATGTGAGTGTGAAGCTGCTAAGAACAGTAACAATGTTACCAATAGTAATAATTATCTTATTTTTCAAGCCTGTGCTTTAACCCTGCACTCATCTGGGTTCAGCTCTTGTTTATGGATGCTCAGTTATTTTTTAAAAAAATTAATTCCAGACAAAATGGCCCTTTTCCTATTTGCTCCACACGGACAAATCATCTGGTCAGACAACCTGCTTCACCAGCTCCAAGAAGAAACCAAGATCCAGTGAACTTATTATTGGGGTAAACACTATTCCTACTGTGAATTCATGGTGATGGGCAAGCTGGAATTTTTTTTCGTTCTTGTATTGACAACTTGAGGGCAACCTCAGCAAACACCATAATTTTCATCAGATTCCAGTGCCTTCAGCATCTGCAGAAAAACTCATTTGGCCAAGCTGCAAAAGGGAAAAAGGGTGTGGGGAAAGGAAATAATAATTGCCTCAGCTATCAATGTCTCTACCATTTGCATGCTGGAACTGCTCCAAATAACTTTGCCTCCTTTGGAAGTCGCTGTTTATTCCAGTTGCTTTGTGCTGGGCTAACGGCTCCAACAAATTCTGTGCCATTCCTATGGCTCAGGGTGGCTATCATCTGAGTTTATGAATGTGAGATTTGTTTGGCTCTCCCCCCTCCATGAGTGATTTGGGTTAGAAAGTGTGATTATATTTGGGCAGAGGGAGAGAGATGCTGCGAGAAGGGAAACTGAACAGTCATTGTGAATATTTATTTTTTTTAGATGGAAGGCAGTTGTATTTATGTGCAGTTGTAAAACAGAAAAGATATTGGTTTCTGCTGCAGGAATTATATACTAACTCCAAAAAATGTACACAGTGAGAGCTTATAATAGAAACTTATTCCAGCAGAATCTTTTTTTTTTCAACAAACATGTAGATTGGCATGTGGAGCATGCTGTGCTGAAGAGATCGAAGCTTGATTGTGGTTTCATATCTGGCATTCCTGAGTGAACAGAGAACTGTGGTCCTTATTCATAGAATTTTGGGCTGGGGGTAAGACAGGGGACTCTGCCATGCAGAATGGTTCTTGTTTTTGCAGGGAATGAGAAGCCAGAGGACCAGCCAGTTCTGCTATCCTTCATTTTAACTCCTCTGCCCTCTGTGAGTTTTTTACATGTGGCAGCATGGTGGTAAAATGCCAAAAGAAAGTGGAAAATTTTGTCCTTCTAAGTCATATCAAAGCAATTAATTTGCTAAAGCAGGCTTAACAAATGTAATTCATTATGAAAACACAGGAGGAGGCTTTTCTATTTCCATGGGTTGCTTGGGCTTCACACGAGGAAATCAGGAGCGCAATTTGATTGTCCATGCTGGAGTAGCACATAGTGTTACATGCTTAGGGATTTCAGGAGAACAAGGCATTTTCAGCTTTGCCTTTCCAGTGTGTGCAAGGCTGAGGCCTTATGAAAGAGGTGGTGTTTCCAATCTGTCCTGGAAAACTCTGTCATGCCAATACACTGCTGTAAAGGGCTCTTGTGGTGAAACACATGGTCTGACAGCTGCTGGAGAGCCAGGAAGACATCATCTAAGTCAGTTTGGCACCACCATAAATACAGGAATTTGTGTGGTTAAGTTAAGTGCTATCTCCTTTTTGTGCCAGGGAGAGGGTTTTATTTTGTGAAGTTCATTACTGTGAAGAGTTGGAGATGTACACGTAGCATCACCCTCTAAACATTCACTGCCATGAGTCCTACCCAAGGAGCTGAGTTTTGAGTTTTAAGTTTAGTTCAGGATTCTTCAATCCTTCAGTGGCCCCAGGCTCTCACATTGCTGAAATTTTCCACTTTTACTTTCTAAGGAACTGATGGTGAATGTGGCAAATTTTTAATATTTTGCACATTCAAATGGAATCTGGGGTGATTTAAACTCCCCCTTCTGTTGTTAATTAAGACTTTAGATCACTAAACATTCCCTTGCATTGAAAATGTGTCCCTAATCTCTTCACATTTTAGCATTTTTAAATAATAAAATTTCAGGGGCTTTTAGGCTGGTGTAAGTTAATAATCTGTATTTTCTTATCCTTTCAATGACCTTATTTCAGCCTTGCTCATACAGCTCATAGAGGCAATAGAAGATCCTCACTGGGATGGGATTCAACAGCACATACAAAAAAAAAAGACATTTGTTTTCCTGTTTCCTACTGGATTTGCTGAGTGATGTGCTGCTGAGGAAAAGCTGGCTAGCTCTGCAAGCAAGGGACCTGGGGTACGTGCTCTGCAGGACACCTAGGGAGGTATTTGGGAACTGAAGGAAAGCAGGGCAGAAAGGCCCAAAGCAGAACCGATGAATTTGATGTATTCCAGTGATTTTCAGACAAGTTAAGACACATTTTCCCCTGTAGTACATGTAATACACAATGTCATCTTCAGTTCTACTTTGCACTCTGGATCGCTGGAAAAAATCCTGGAGTTTTTTTCAAATTTTCGATTTGGATAAAAAGTTGATATGTCCGATTGAGAGAAATTAAATATTGCCCCATTGATGGGATTCAGATCATCCAACTCCTTTGGTGTTGGATCTAACCTAGGCACACTGGGATCACTTTATAGACAGTGGAAAGAAACTGGTGTGTCCAGGAAGTGATTTCTGAGGCCTCGTTTAGATATTTCTTTAGGCTGCAAGGACCAGCTGGAGGATTCCCTTCATTCCCATGGCCTGCACACGGAGCAGCCACCACTTGGGGTGCAGGGCTTCGGGATCCTGCTCCTTCTGTCAGGAAGAGTCTTAACCCTTTCATAAAATGATTGTCCTCTACCCTAAAACCACCAAAGTATTTTGCTACCATTCTCACTGTAAGATGGTTTCAGACATTGGCTATCTGAAAATTTGAAAAATGCATCTGATTTTTAGAGTAAATATGCTTCAGGCCCAGAGAAGCCCATTTGCACCTGAACCCCCTCTTTCATTCATTAGCTCCTTTTTCTTGATGAGAGGGACTGATCCTCACTGCCAGAATTCAACTGCTTTTAGACTCCTTTCAGGAGGAGATTTTAGTTGGACTTTTTTTTTCAAATTTTCTTAACAAAACCCAAGATGAATATGAACACTAAACCTTTCAGCTAGAAATATTTGAGTGATGCCTGGCTATATCTGAAGGATATATTCAGTGCCCTAGATTAGCAATCAGCTGTAAGTATTTTTGGCTCCTCTTACTTTTATTCAGAATTTACTTAAACAACTTGGTCAGGTTCTGAAACAACCCATATTGAGATTGAAATACGGAAGTTTGTGGGAATATCTCACAGCACAATGGTGACTGTCATGCCTTATTTTCCTTAAAGAGATGATTTCTTATTGTACAGTGCATCAAAATAGAGTCCTATGTTTTAACTTAGCCTTCTGAAAGACAATATGGGCCTGCATATCCAAAATCACAGAACTGACATATTTAAAAGAGGTAAACGATATTGAGTCTTCAGAGGAAAAAAAATCCTACAGAAAAATTAAAGCAGTCTGTTTGAGTTGCCATTGAACATGTGGATGCCAGATTGCAATGGTGAAAGCCCTCACATCATTTGAGTGCTTTGACTTTTCACAGTGACCTAATTATGATTAAGAACTGCCCTCTGCAACAATGTGCAAATCAGTAACTCGTTTTCCTACGCAATGAGGAGAGAGCTCTTTGGGTTGCTTGGCTGGACAGCGATCAAGGACGTTGTTCTTAAGCGCTGATTGCCCTTCGTGGAATATTATTATTCATGGAAATAGTGCTTCTCACTCCTCTAATGGTGGCATCATGAAATTAGGGAAGACAAACCCCCTTTCTCAGCAGGACAGGTGCCAGGATCAGATGGAGACATGACTGACTGGTCCCAAGGCAGATGCTTTCTGGTTTCTGACTGCTCCTAGAGGGGGCTGGTGGGAGCTCTCACCAACAAGCTGAAGTTGTACAGCACCAATCTTAACAGCTCATTTTAACAATACATTTATCTGTTCTCTTCCCATGAACTTGCTTTCACCATCTTTTGAGAGTGAATTTCTGGAAAAAAAAAAAAAAGCCCCACAAAGCAAGGATATGCAGCTGACCTGCAGTGTATCTGACCTTATAGTAATGGAGAATTTTAATTCCCAGTTCTTCAGGGTAGCCACCCAGACAAAGTAGATTTACCAAACCGTTACTGTCCCACACAGAAATGACGGTTGGATTTGACAACAGAGATTAAACTGGATTTGGTCAAACAGAGTTAGGAAAGGGTTGGGTTGGATCTAGAGCATTAACAAAGTAAAGGTGTTGATTGGAGAAGAGGTGAAAATAAATCCAAATGTTTAAGAGAGACAAATCTCTAAAGAAATAGCCCAGAACATCCAAGATGTACTTTCTGGCAGGACTGGGGAAGTTCAAGAAGGCTGAAATCAGGAATGATCACAGAAACATCGTTCAAAATGCTCCACTGTAGAAGAAAAGAAGAGAGAGAAAACCTCCAGCCAAGTTAAGAGTCACATCACCTCTGTTAGTGCTTGTCTCTTCAATTAGAGAGGAGCTGAAGGCAATTATGCTATTAATTTTTGTGGCTCCACTGTGTGCCTTAAAGTTAGGCAGGGCAAATACAGGCTTTGGAACTATATCCAGATTACTTATTTCCAAAATCTGTTAGTAATGTATTCAGACTGCCAAGCTGTTTCATTTCTTTCATTTTGACTGCGTAGTAAATGTTCTGAAAGGCAAAGCTGAGTCTGCTCAGGGCCAAGCCAAAAGCCCAGTGCCTGGGGCAGATGGGAAGCAGTCTGGACATGGAGGTCAGGAGGACTGGATTATGAGAACTCCTGTAGCCTTGCAGTGTCCTGCAGAGTCATTCCCTCCGTTTTGGTGGTGTAATGTGTGTGCCTCTCCATCCCTCTGGCTTCCATTGACTACCTTAAGAAGATAAGACTGACTTCAGCTTCCACAGAGTCAAAGAACCCTGAAGGCCAGAAATTTACCTCCAACACCATCAAGGTCCACTGTCAAACCAGCACCACCATCATGTTCAGCATTAAACCACATCCTAAAGTGCCATATCTATACATTTTTTCACAGAATCACAGAATAGTCTGAGTTGGAAGGGACCCACAAGGATCATCGAGTCCAACTCTTAGGTGAATATATTCCCATGGGGGAATTGCACCCATACTGTGGCATTATCAGCACCTTGCTCTGACCAACCAAGCCAATCTCAGATCATACACTTCCAGGCATGGTGACTCCACCACTGCCCTGGGAAGCCCTTTCCAATGCTTTACAACCCTTTGTAAAAAGAAATTTTCCCTGATACTTAATCTAAGCCTCCTCTGATGCAGCTTGAGGCCATTTCCTCTCATCCTGTCACTTGTTACCAGGGAAAAGAGACAAAGAGACAGACCCTCACTACACCTTCCTTTCAGGGAGTTGCAGACAGCAATGAAGTGTCCTCTCAGCCTCTTTTTCTCCAGGCTGAGGCCCCCTAGCTCTCGACGCCGTTCCCAAGTCCTGTCTGATGCCATGCACCAGATACTCCTGAGTGCTCTCACTAAGCACTGCACCTTTTTCATGGGGGGGTTTTGTCCCCCTAGTTTTGTTCATGAGGTGCTGCCTCGAGACACAGATGGATTATTGCACTTATGCTGAGCATGTAGCTGTGTGTGCAGCATTTGTAAGGATCAGAGCTTTGCAGCTCCTTGGGAAGGAGGTGTCCTGGTGTGAAAGGTCCTGAGCAGCTGTACAGGGACAGCTGACTTTACACTTTAATCCCCAAGCAACTTGCACCATTATTTTCTCTGCATCTGCTGCCTGAGCTCCTCAGATGTGCCTTGCCACGGGTGCTGTGGCAGTGTCTTAGAGCCTCTATTTCACCACAAGGACAAATTCTAGTTTGGAGCAGCTTGTCAGGGGCACAGAGCTCTGAACAGCCAGTTGTCTCAGCAAACTGCTTCATAGCTCCAGTCCCCAAGGGGCTACCTCTGTGCCTTTGACCTTGAGCATCTGGCTATATGTAAATATAGATATATATTTTTATACACACACACACTCTGGACAGTTTGCTCTGTACTGCTTACATTAAAGCTCTGTGCTTTAAATGCTTCCCAAGAGCCATGGTTTAAATTGAGTGGAGTTGACTACTTGTATGAAAAGTCATCTTCTCCTGAATCCAATCCATATCCTGGCAAGTGTCTGCCAAAAACATTATTCCCACCTCGTCTTCTCATGAAATATGCATATAAAATGCCCCCTGAACGGTACCTAAAAAATTCATAGTTCCTGACCACATTACAGTGGTGGAACCTAACAGTGTAAAAGATGCCTTGTGACTCCTACAGAGATGATGCCCTATTCAGGAAATTAATATACAGGAGAAGCCTAAGTACACAGGCAAGATTCAGATATATTATTCTGCAAGGGCTATTCATGTATTTGGGAAGAATGCTGTAGCTGTTCTCATTTACAATATTTTGTGTGCTTGAAAAACAATTGCAATTCATAGTATGTAGGTTTATCAGTATACATATAGAAATGCATTGAAATTCACAAATAAAGAATCAGGATCACAGAATTACAGAAAGAGTTGGGTTGCAAGGGACTTCAAAGACCAACCTGTTCCAACCCCCTGCCATGGGCAAGGGACACCTTCCACTGTCCCAGGCTGGTCCAAGCCCCATCCAACCTGGCCTTGGACACTTCCAGGGATGGGGCATCCACAGCTTCTCTGTGCAACCTGTGCTAGGGCCTCACCACCCTCACAGGGAAGAATTTCCCCCTAATATCCCATCTAACCCTGCCCTCTGTCAGCTGAAAGCCATTCCCTCTTTTTCCTTATGCCATTGCAAAAAGTCCCTCTCCAGCCCTCTTGGAGCCCCTTTAGGAAGGGGCTCTAAGATCGTCCCTGAGCCCTTTCTTCTCCAGCCTTAGTAACCCCAAATGTCTCAGTCTGTCTCCAGAGCAGAGGTGCTCCAGCCCTCAGAGCATTTTCATGGCCTCCTCTGTATTTTCTGCATACTTTGGGGGCCCCAGAGTTGGAGGAAATACTCCCAGTGGAATCTCACCAGAGACAAGTAGAGGGGCAGAAGTCCCTTCCTTGACCTGCTGTCCACACTGCTTTTGACACAGCCCAGGAGAGGATGGACTCTTTGCGTTGCCAGTGCTCATTCCCCGTTCATGTTGAGCTTCTCATCCACCAACACCCCCAAGTCCTTCTTGGCAGGGCTGTTTTCAATCCATGCTCTGCCCAGCCTGTACTGTGAGGTAAGAGACTTCAAACTGCATTTCTGCTAATCACAATCTCATTGAGTAATAGGAGAGTAGCCCTGTGGTTGATACATTAGCATTTTCTTAATAAAAAATGACCCATGATAGACTGGAACTAGAATTTGTAAATATTTCTCAATAAAAAAATAATTGAAGGACTGGAAAAAACACTTCACCCTCTCATTCTGAATTTCCTGGGAACCTGGGGGAAATGTTTGGCTTTTTTTGTTTTGAAATACAAAGAAGAAAACCAGTTAGTAAGAACTCTGTAACAGAGATTTATGGTTAATTCCCAGAAACTCCACAGGGGATTGGGAACTGGGAAACTATCATTTGTTCTTGCTGTCCAGTTTTCGATCCCTGAAGTGGAGATAATTGTCTTTCTTTCTGTAGGGAGTTGAATTGACATTCCTGTCTTGGCATGCTCTGATTTTTAAACCTTCAAAAAGTTTTCAGCTTTCAGGAAAGGTCAGTCTTTCCCTTATTTATTATCTACAATAACCTGTTAAGGGAGTCTGGGGATAAATGACTCATTATTACGGTAGCACTTAGGAATCTTCTCTGAGTCTGCAACCTGTTGGGGAAGGTCCTGCATCAATGTGTAATAGGAGACACAGGCTGCTCCAAGGAGTCTTGCAGGCTAAACAAATTGAAGAGAGGAAGGAAATCTGCAATTTGTTTTTCTCATTTTCCAGGAGAACAGAAGCACAGAGGTATGGGATGAATTGTTAGGGATCCTACAGGCAGCTTGTAGGAGAGCCAGAACATGAACTAACATCTCCTGCCTCCTAGAATTGTGTTTGTCCCACAAGACCTCCTTTCTTTTCTGTTGTTGAGCCTGCATTTCCATTAAATATACAGTTTTTCACTGTGATGGAGACCTGTCAAAGAGCAGGAAGGAAAAATTTCTAAACAGAAAAACACGAAGGGAAGCTTGGCCTGCTCACTTTGCATTAGTCACTACCATTAATCCCTCCTTGCTGAGTGAAGGGAAGAGTCTCCAGATCCATACAGAGCTTAGCAGGAAGGACTCGCCTTATCTGAAAGGCTCTTTTTGCAGCTTGCTGAGCACTGTGTCCACACAACAACGTGTCAGAGACAATGCAGCAAGTGGGGAGAGTGTGAACACATCCACTTACCAAGTGAATACACACTCCTCTGTGTGAGTGAGACTTCAGGGTGTGTCAGTCCAAAAGGCAGCTGTCTCCACTGGCAAGGATTTCTAAAAACACCAGCTTGCTGTTTCTCTGACTCCTCTAACCGTTGCACTGTGGCCAGCACGATATCAGAGCTGCAAGAGGCCAAATCAATGCCTGGCTTCCCTCTCAAACCTTATTAAGCTAACTAGAGCTGTTTGCATATCATTTTCTAGAGAAGTGATTTGAATTTGTGATTAGTCAAAATAAATTATTCTTTTTCTCTTTTTTTTTTTTTTTTTTCCCAACAGTCTAATAAAGCAGGGACAGTAGTTGGGAATAATTTGGCTGGTGGGTTTTGCACTCATTCTTGAATAACTTGCTTTGAGGAAATCCTGCCAGAAGTCAGTGGAACTGGACACACACACTGGTGAGGAACCCAGCCCACATTTCTGTCTCTGGATTGCTATATCAGTTCATTTAGAAACATGCAGGAAAAAAGCTGTTTTGTTCAAATTAGTCAATTCCTTCCATCAATGTCTAGAGCAGATACTGTTCTGGCAAAAGGTAATGTTTCAAAATTTTAGGGATTTTTTTTCTCTTTCTCAGTTCCAACTTTTATTTATTCATCTTTTAAACTTGATTTCCGGCTAAGCTGGACATAAACCAAAATATATTTCAAAATTCTAATAAATTTCTGCTTGCAGCGCTCTCGGAATGTGATAGTTCTGAACAGAAATGTGATTTTTTGACACAGAGATTTTCGTTGTACCAACAAGTGCTAAGAGAAGAGACCACTTGAAGCCCTTCTACTACACCAGTCACCATCCTGCTGGCACACAGCTCCCTAAGTCATGATCTGGTCCAGCTAGGTCCAGATAAGGACAACTGGCATTTGAGATATTTCCTCACCCTTAGAGACTGTCCCCCTTGCTCAGGCTCTGAGTCACAGCTTTGCAGCAAGGAACCAGCGTGCTTGGAGAGCTCTGGCTCTAGCCAGGCTTCTCTGAGCTTCCAGGCTCCCTGCTGTGGACCTGGGAGCTGAGCCCAGATTATATCTACTCTTCCAGGCTCTTGGCTCCAGGAGAGACTGTCTGGAAATTTTGGCATCACTCCCTGCCCTACAGCTACAGATTCTGTAATGCTGAAGACCTTGGCTTTGGGGAAATCTTCCTGGTGGGTCTATCCAGGGGCTGTCCTACCTGGAAAGCTTTCTATGAGTACTTGATCTTGGTGGGTCTATGTGGGGGCTGTCCCTCTTGGAAAGCTCTCTGGATGAATTTGAATTGCTCTTCAGTGCCAGAAGAGCCAGTGTATGAAACCTTGGGCTGTCTCTCATAGGGGAAAGCTCTGTCTCTGGCTCATCTCTGTGGCATGGTGCAGATGAGAGCCTGTGGGCCAGGGATTTGTTCTGGGAGGTGGGATGGGTGGGTCTGAAGCTCTGAAGACTGTTCTTGTAGGTGGATCCAGGTATCTCGCTCCACAGGTGGGAAACATCACGCTACCAACTGCACACTGCACCCCACTCTCATTATGAACCAGGGGGGGAGGCAAATTTTTCCAGATCCAGAAACACACTTGGGGTGAGTGGACATTGGGCCACCAAGCTGCACTTATTACTCCCCTGCCCAGCTGGACAGGGGAGAGAAAATAAGATGGAAAATGACTCGTAGGTTGAGATAAGGCAGTTTACTGAAGCAAAAGCAAAATTGTGAGCATGCACAAGAAAAGAGAAAACCCAATAATTTTATTCTCTACTTCCCATCGGCAAGCGATGTTCGGACACTTCCTGGGAAACAGGGCTTCAGCACATGGAGCAGTTGCTCCTGAGGGCAAACACTGTAAATTAATTCACCCTTTTCCTCCTTTTCTTAGCTTTTATATGTGAGCTGATGTCCTATGGTATGGAATATCCCTTTGGATAATTTGGGTCTGCTGGCCTGTTTGTGTTCACCCAGGATCTTGCCCACTCGCAGCCTCTTGATGGGAGGAACAATGGGGAGACAGAGCTGAAGCTGTGCCAGCCCTGCCCAGCAGTAGCCAAAACTCTGATGTGTTCTCAGTACCTTTCCAGCTCCCAATGCAAAGCACAGCACTGGGAGGGCTGCTGTGGGAAAATGAACTGTGGCTCAACTAGACCCAAAACAACACTGTGAAGATTTCATCCTAATTCCCAAAGGACTGCATGAAGTCTCTGCTTCTTTCTCATCAAACAGACTCACTAATTTTGTCCAAAAAATCTTAGAAACTTCAAGACTGTGTCTAGCGGTGTAAATTTTCATTACCCTTTTTTGTTACGAGGTAGAAAACCATCATCAAACTAACAAGGCAATAACTGATCTTTCATTCCACTGTCTCATAAAACTATTTCCAGCCACAAAAGAAAAAACTGGGGCAGCAATGATAAGTCCTTTCCTTCTCTCCAAGTTCTCTTTAACAAGTTGTGAGGATTGATGCCTGATCAGGGTAAGGTATTGACTGAAGTACTATTTACCATAAGAAATGCCTCATTTTCTCTTTACTTTTTAGAACAGTCTAGGAAATTAAATGCAAGACAACTTGATTTAGTTCCAGGTAAAGACTCTTAGCTCCCAGAAAAGTAAGAAAACCTTCTTGCTTCACAATGGCATGACTTTGCCTCCAATTAGAAAAAGGACTCTTTTTGAAATGCGGAGGCCAATGCTAACAAAGAGCATGGTGGGGGAGGATGCCCTGGCATTCTCAAATAAGCAAATGGAGAAGAGCACTGGATCTCTGCAGTCAGGGGCTATATTAACAGTACATTTAGAGGTAGTTTTAAACAGTACATCGGTGAGTTTGGGGGTGATTTTGGAACTCTGTAACATTATCCTGTTTCCAGACACTTGCCTTGATTTGTTTTGTGTATCTCTGAGTATGAGGAAAGTTTCAGGAAGAGGGAGTGTCCTGTATTTAGCTGAGAGAGGCCTGGTGAGTCTAGGTTTTGCAAACTTCCTGAAGGAATTTTTCTCAAGGAAAAATACTTCAATTCGCAGCCCCCATGTAGCAAAGTCATGGGACTGTTGAAAAGGTGGTGGATGACTTTGTTTCAAAATTTCCAAGATGAGAAGACCCTCTCAGCACCTCTGAGGGCTGATGAATGGCAGTCTAGTCCCACTTGCTGAGGAGCCAACATGGAAAATCCACAGGGGAGACGTGAGTGATGGAGTTTGTAGTTTGATGCTTGTTTGAATCACAGTCTGATGAGAAAGAGAGAAGGAACAGCCAATACAAACTGTCCTCATCCTGTTCTCCCAGCAGTCTAAAGCCTTGCTTGGAGGTGAGCATACTGGAAATACTATTATTACTCAACTCCTGCTACTGTGAGACCGCCAGTGACTTGTGCCGAAGCAGCCAACTTAAATGACAATAAAGTAAGATCCTTGGCAGCTGGGAGTGTTTGCTTCCCAGTGCCTGCAAAGGGAGCTCCGGCCTGTGCTCTGCACTCACGCTGTTTTGGAAACTTGAAGTTGTCCATAAGGCATAGCCTGTGCAGAGACCCTATCGCCAAGCAGCAGGAGATGTTGTCCTTAGCTGTGACAAATGATAGCCAGTGGTGATTTTGGGGAAGAAAGAGCAGCTTTCAGATCTACTCCATCTCGCAAGCCATGGGGCACAGCCGAGCTGCAAGAGCTCGTGGTCCTGCAAACACAGTGGTGCCACTGGGATGTTCCAGAGCCTGAGAGCATCCACGGAGCCGTGTGGGTGGTAGGATTTGGCTTGGTGCTCGCTGTGTCACATGTCATTCCCGATATTACGGGGCCAGCTCCCGCGGAGCTGCACTGCACTGGCCGAGCCGGAGCTCTCTAATTACAGAGAGCTTTCCATATGGTCTGGACTGCTCCTTGTCTGGCTGATGCTGCTAAACACAGCCCTCCTCACCCCACCGTGCTTCCCACACCTGGCCTGAGGGGGTGATGGACACCTTCCTGTGAGTACTCATTGTTTTTCTGAATTAAGTTGGGAAGGTCTGATCCAGTTTTCAGACAAATATGGAGAGTCCTTCCTTTGATTTCAGTGGCTTCTGGAATGGTCCCTTATTTTAAAAACTCAGATCTCTGCTATTTCACACTTCATTTCCTTCTATTCCCTTAGGTGAAGATCATCAGCTCCTGTTGATTTACTGCCCTTAACTTCTCAGGTTTCTCCATTTATTTTATTTTATTTTTTTGAAACTTGGAGTTTCTTTCAAGACCACATTCAGATTTCTCCATAAAAATTCCCTGAGAGGAGGAATTTCCCTATTATTTTTTATGGCTCAAGAATAATGCACCAAGAGGAACCAAAAAAAAGGCGTTTGACTTCCCTATGTCTCTGCTAGTGTCTCTAACTCACAGCAGTCTCACACTGGTCAGCTTTGTCTCCTGTTCTTTTAAACATTATTAAGCTTTACCTGGAAACACCACACTTCTGCTGTGCATAAACATAGGGATGCTTAAACCCAGACCCTGATTATAGCAGTACCTGCTGAATTTTCCTTCACAAATTTAAAACCATGCATTCCTGATTACTGTCTGGGCACTGGAAGACACATTTAACTGGCTTTAATATAAATTCTTATATAACCTGTCCTTCCTCCATACCCAGCATCCCAGATTCACAGCTCGGATTCATTTTAAGCTCCAATGGAATTTTTTCTGCTGATTTAGAGGCAGATATTTTTCTCCCATGCTGTGATTCTTACACTGAAAAGCTAATAGGAAATGGCATTTTCTTAGCCTGAATTCCTCCTCCTGTACGTATGCAGAGCCACTGGCTTCCAGTCTTCCAAGGATTGCAAAACAAGCCTATTTAAGACAGACTCAGCTGCCTCTCACTCCCTGTGCAGTCAATAAAATTATTCATTTTCCCTTCACTTGTTTCTAATCAAATCCACTGGAGTTTAATGAGTTGGACACATCCCTGAAAGTCTCATTCCATGGCCATAAGGTACATAGAAAATAAGGGTATCATTTATTCTATAGGATCCCTTTTGAAAGTAACGCTACAGGAAAGGAGGCGACTCCTTGCATCTCAGATCCAAAACTACATCTGCAGGAATGGAAAAGAAAAAAATCATTCTGCATAGCATGTGTATGTGACAGGAGACTGCAGGTGAATGAACACCCCTTTGTTGCTCGGTGGCTTTTAAGATCAGAATCAAGTTTAGATTGGATATTAGGAAGAAATTTTTTGTGAGGGTAGTGAGATACTGGAACAGGCTGTCCAGAGAAGCTGTGGATGCTCCATCCCTGGAAATGTTCAAGGCCAGGCAGAGAAGGATGACACTGTCCTCCAGGGATGGTATGGATTGCTGCCTCTTCAGAGGTGATGTGGAATGGACACAGCTTTTCTATATATCAAATTTCACTGTGAATCTATTAAGTTATCAATGAATTTACTGATCTTTCCTGTGCAGTGAGGCACAGGTCCCAGCTGCCCAGCTCGGACCCACACCTTGTGACCACCCAGGGACCTCCCTGCAGTCTTGGCTTCTGGTATCAGCTGTGCTGTGGGAATAGAGCTCAGAGGTACAAAAGACAAAGAAAAGAGAAAACCTCATCTTCCTTTCCTGTGTTTCTTGGTCTTGGTGTCACCACCACCTAAAGCTGGACCCCAGGAACAGGTCAAAGTGGAGAGAAGATAATTTCTTTTTCTCTTCCCATCATGTCAGGATCTTGATATCAACGGAGGGACAGCAGCCAAGAAATCATTAGCAGCAGCTTCCCAAGCCCCTCTCAGCTGTAATGCACCTCTGCTTTAAACTAAACATGAGAAGAAAGTCAACTTTCCCAAGGGCTCAAGGGTTTCACAACCCAGGCAGGGACCTATTGCAGCGTGGATTTAGGACTTCCACAGTCGGATCAGAACTCAGGTCTGAATTTGGATCCAAGCAAGACATGTAGTCTAAGCATATAAAAAAATCTTTATTGAGATGCCACCAAGGATATCCTGATATTTATTTCCATTGTCTCCTGAGTTCCCTAAAGGTAGCTGACAACTTTATTCAACTCCTGAAGGAATTCTGCTTCTGGCACTCTGTTTAAACACTGTAGAGATTCTAGTGGGGATATAGGAACACTCCAATACCAGCAATTACCTTCACTATGGAAGTTCCTGAGGAGACAGCCCCCATCCCAATGTGCCACCTAAGCCAGCCACCCTACTACACCACCTCCATGGGGCGTCCACAGACATGGGCAATGTTTGTGTTGGTCATAGAATCATAGAATCACAGAAGATCCTGACTTAGATGGGATTCCCAAGGATCATCGAGTCCAACTCCTGGCCCTGCACAGGACAGCCCTAAGAATCCCACCCTGTGCCCCGGGAACATTGTCCAAACAGTTTTTGAACCCTAGTAGGTTTGGGGCTGTGGCCATTGTCCTGGGGAGCCTGTTCAGTGCCCGATCACCCTCTGGGTGAAGAGTCCTTTCCTAATTTCCAACCTAAACCTCCCCTGACACAGCTTCATGTCCTTCCCTCAGGTCTTATCTCCATAAATCTGGGGAAAACCAGTCAGGACCTAAGGGTGGAAATCTGTGCTAAGTCAACAGATAACGCTCAAATCGAGCACGTAAATCCCGTCAAGCTTTTCCCTTGATTTCTTGCTTTCATGCAAATTGTGATCAGCTCCTAGGCAAACCTCACTGGGATCTGCATGTCGAGACTGATGTGCCTCTTGGTGAGGGCCTGTCCACACCTCTGATGCCGAGGAACCTTTGCTCTGGATGCCCACTTTGAAGTTGAGCTGTGCTTTCATTTGAAACAGAGCCGGGCGGCTCAGCTGCGGAGCAGAAGGAATTGGTGCTCCATGGCTGGTGGACAAGCAAAGGGAGACGTGTTAACAGCTGCTAATGTGCTGCAGCTCCGATTTCAATTTCAGGGCATTGTGCGTTTAAAAAAGTATATATTTTTTCTAAAAAAATCAGACATTAACAGTTAATAACAAGGGAGTGTTTCACCAGTTTTGCTTTTGACATAATGGAGCAGGAGGCTTGGTGAACCAGGAAAGGCTCCATAATACAACATCCTGATGCTGACACGGAGCAGAGAGCAGATGAAAAAGCCCCTACTCTGCCTTTAATTTATAGCGTATTTTATTACGTGACACAGATTTAATAAGTGAAAATATAAACATCAGGGTAACAATTACAGAGGAAGCAAAACTTGGAACTCACGTCAACGTACGAGGCCCCAAGATTGCATCCAGAACCTCTTATTTCCTTTGGCACTCTCCTCTCTGGGTCTCAACTGCATTCTCCCCAGCAGAGCCATGAGGCTGAGTGGTAGAGGAAAGCACTGTGATTGTTTTGTTGTGTTTCTGTTGGGAGAGGCAACATGTGCAGAGCAGTCTCTGGAGACACTCACTTGTATGGTGAAGGGTTGGAGTAAATTGGACTTCAGTACCAACCAAAAAGGTTTGGAAATAGGTGATTTGATTCTCAATTAACCTCAACAGGATAACAGAAGAATGAGCACATCCACACACCAAAGGTGTTATGTGGATAGTGGACATTAATTGAAATGCCACGGAAAAACAATGTGCCTGCACCCATCAGGAAAATTCTCAGCAATAAGCAGGAAAATAATGTATAGGAGATGGCCTTGCATCTGTCTTTGTGTAACAAATAGGTAGACAATTGAAAATTTAAAACAAAAAAAATTATTAATAAAAGAAACAAATGACAATCTGAGACCAAAAAGTGGCGATCTGCTGAGCTACAGGGCAAAGGAGCAGCGCTGGGTGCTCAGCCACAGGTCAGGCATGGCTGGAGGCACCCTGACAGGGCCGGGGAGTCACTTTTTATACCCACTAACTCCTCCCTTGACCCCACTCCCCAGTGCGGTTCTGGTTGGCTCGTTGGTATCCAGGGCTCTTCTGATTAGTTTGGGATGGTCCAATGGGATCTACCACTTTCTCCCCTTATGGTAATTGTGAGTGACACCCATATCCCTCCCCTGTGGCAGATTCCGGAGTCTTCTGTCTCCCTGTCGGGGAATTGAGCCCTGGTTTCTGGCATGGCAAACAGGGATACCCAACCACTCTAGAACTCCTGTGGTTCATCCCAACTCATGACTACAACAATGCCCAACATATGAATATAACAATGTCCAACATGTAACATCAACCTTACAACTAACTGAATAACTTAATTAACTGATTTATTAACATATGAATTAACTCATCAACTTTGTAACTTAACTAACAAGCTTATTAACATTCAAATTAACTTATTATCCTTATAACTGTTAACTAACAAACTCATTAACATTTCAATACGAAAGCCAACCCTCTATTCCTGTTTATAACACTTTGTATCAGAGGGGCTGTTGCTGCCTTGCAGATCGACTGACCTTCAAGGAAGACACGGGGTAAATAGGAAGGATTCAGAAAACATTTATAAAAGCCATTCAGGATCTGAAAAATTGATCTGATAGTGAAGCTGCTTATTCTGTCTATGAGGAAACTAGAGAGGGATTTTAAACTGCGTCTGCATGGTGGAGCTGGCCTGTCTTACCCTGGGTTTTTGCCATGTGTCTTCTGTTAGACCTCCATGCCTGTAGCCAAAGTTGGGGAGTCCTCTGAGATTTCACCCAGCAGGTTCAGCCCGTTGCCCTGAGCTCTGACATGTGACATAGGCAATGGCTTCTGAGCTCACAGACAGCCTGGGAAGAGACTCTCCGCTGCTTTGCCTCTTTCAGCTGCCTTTTCCCAGCTGTGATTCCTGATGGGGAATGGTGCTGTTGGTTGAGGCTGGGTTACGATCACACACTCCTCGCTATGGGCAGGAGTAAGGTGGGAAAGGCTTTCTTGTAGAGAAGCACCAGGAACTCCCCTGATTCTCATCTGAAACTGGAACCTGACTCTGCAGTTTCTGCCTCTGCACAGTTTTGGGATATTTCTGTCAGCTGGTCTGGCTGCAGACTCTGGTCTCAGCTCGAAGGTAGCATATGCTGATGATTGCTGTGTCCCTGTGAGCCAATGCCACCTGCCTCTCAGCTGACATTTGTGGATCCTTAAGATAACAGGCCAGCTCAAATGTTTTCTCAAATGAAATTTAGAAGGCAAAGCCCAAACCACGGTCTGCAGGTACCACTCAGGACAAGCACAGCACATCACAGAGTTAAAGTTATGGCAAGTTGGAATGTCTTGAACTGGGACTTGAAAGTGTTCTAGGCAAAAACTTGGCACAACTTGTAGGGGTGAGACTCACCCATTAGGTCTGTATGCCCAAGGTTGTGATGGCTCCTGCAGGATTGGATGCTTGGGTGGTTTCCCAGAAAGTGTTTTCTAGTTCCCATACAAAATGGACAAATCAGTGTATGAAATTCTATGGTCTGTGGTGTCCAGCAATCTAAATACATGGTCTGAATGGCTCATTCCCTCTGGTCTTCAAAACTGTGACTAGTCTAAAAATAAAAAGCCTGAATTTTCCCCCTTTCCATTCTGCAGTGAATGCTTGGAAGGGGGAAGGAGACTGGATCTGATTTGGATCCAGGGGACAGGTTAGAAACAAAATAATAAGAAGCATTAAAGTGAAAATGAAGAGTAGCCAGATCACTGAATTTTAAAAGAAAAACAAACACACAATAAAGCGATACCTCCGCTCCTTGGACCAGCTCCTACTCCAAACCACCTATCACATCTCATTAGAACAATGTTGAGCTCTTTGGAAAAGAGGTGCCTGCCTAGGATCCACTTTCAAAGAAAACTGCTGGGAGTTTACTTAGAGATGAAGAAAAAAAATTTAGAGCTTTTATAAGAACCAGAGAGAGTAGAATTCCTCACTCCAAAGCAATTGTTATATTTTAAATATTCTATTAAAGAATCCGTTTTCTTCTTTTTCCTTAAATGGCTGGGGATAGGTTTCAATGTACATCTTGAATCGGGCTTCGCAGCATTAGGATTTCCAGTGGCATTTGGTTTTGATAAACCTCCTTTTTTTCTTTTTTTTTTATTTTTTTCATTTTGCCTTGAAGCAGTTTGTTCTCTTGGCAAGAATACAGAGACTGGCAATTGTAACTCACTTCTTGTTGCCAGCAGTAAGGAAAGCTTGAGGTCCTCTTTTTCAGCTGTAGCACGTTTGGATGTTTGGAACCAGAGCAGTGAATAGAGGGTGAAGGGAGGAGGGAGAAGGAGGAGGAAAAAAAACAAAACAGGACCCTAAATCTGTTCTTTTCTCTACTGTAAATTACAACCCTGCTTTTTTAATTTCCTTTCCCAGCACAATGTTATTCATTCACCTCCAAAATAAACAGGGGGCTTAGAGAGCGAAAAGTTTGGGAGAACAAACTGTCCTCTTTTCACAGTCTTTACCTGTCAAGAGCCTGATTAAACACATATATGCTGATGCAAATATGGCGTGGTGGCCTTGGGAAGCTTCTGCATCTCAAGGGTTGACACACGGCTGATCCTGAAGCTCTGAGGTCTTCAGAGAACCGATGGGCTCTTGTTCAGCTGAGCTACTGAATGAGGCTAAAAATACTTTTTTTTTTTTTTTCTGTGAAGGCTCTGATTTTCAAACACAAAACCTTTGGGACCAGCTTGGAAGAGACTGTGAAGAAAGATTTCCCAGTTGCTAAGCCTTTTGAAATCCCTGATTTGAGATGATAGACATTTTCCTTCATGAAAGGTGAATTGGGAGACAGTAGTCCTTTACTAAACCCTAGTCCATTCTAATTCTATAACTGTGTGTTTACTGTTTCTGTTTGGCACAACAGGCCAGTCCTCTCCAGCATAACTTCATGGATCTTCCAGAGTGGCTGTGTGGAGGGATGTGATTATATGTTTCTTGATGAGGAAGTCAGATGTTCCTGCTTCATAATTTTTATTTCCTCAGTAGATTTCCAGCATTTCCTTTAAGGAGTCTCTGTGGTCTGGACTAAAGCTAAAAGCTTTAGTAAAGGCAAAGCAGGACTCATTTCACACAGGTCTTTTGCCATCCATTTCCTGGCCCATCTCCCACCCATCCAACCCTCTCTCACCCACATACTGACTTCCACAGTATCTGTAGAAGTAAAATTCATCACACAGTTGCTAATCACATTCAGTAACCAGGCTTACAGAGCAGGCTGAGAGGTGGAGGATGTCAGCTCTGTTTGTGACTCCACTGCTGAGCAATTTATTAAACCTGTTTGACCATCTTGACATGAAAATACCATCGCAGAGCTGGGCTACTGGAGCTCTCCCTAAGCTTGTTACTCCAACAGCAACCTCACTGCTGGTGGTGGCAGGGCTCAGGAGAGACCCACAGAGGGCAAGAGAGACCTGAGGGCCAGTTCTCTCAGTGTAAGAGTCAGACGCCCAGACAAATACACTTCCAGCTGAAAGGAAAAAAAAAGGGGAAAACCATCAGGGTTTTGTCCGTTTACTGTGTATACTTGGTGCACATAACTTTTTGAGGTAATTTTCTGGGGTTTTCTTTCTTCCTTGCATGTAAGTGACTGGAAAGGTTCTGGAACCTTTTTAGATTTTTAGATTTTAGATTTTTAGGTTTTTCCTGTTTGTATAAGCAGGTTGTTGTTGCTGTTGTTGTGTGTTTCTTTTTTGTGTTTATATTTATATATAAATAATGCTGGAATACAAAATAATGACTGGTTTGTGTAAAAACCATCTGGAAGTTTCTCTGCTCCAGCTCTATAGAGCAAGAACCAGAGGAGTTTTCTGGGCCCATCTCACAGGCAAGAAAGTCAAAATGGATACAAAAAATACTTCTGTTTAAAGCGTATAATCACCCTAAGGAATTCCCTGCCACAGGAAATCATTGAGATAGAGTTGAATATAGTCAGAGACATATTTTTAAAGGCTTGAATGTTCGTATGAACAAGCAACACACATTACACACTTTTTCCCATTGGCCAAGAAGATGGGTCAATTATGGGGATTCAAAATATATGGCCACCATGGAAAACCTTTAGTGTAGAAAGGTAACCATTTTCACACTATGGTTCACTATGCGGCATTTAAAAAAGAACTGGCAGCCTAATCAAAGTGCATTAATACCTGGAAACACATTTCAGAGATCAAAAAGCTCTAGAGTGATGCAATGGTACTGTAGAGTTATGTCATTATGTGTAAGAATTTGAAGTACCAGAAGTATCTGAAGTATCTTCTCAGGGCTTTAACCTTAACTTTTCTCACTTGTTTTAGTATTTTGTTACAAAACAACAACAGTTTGCCCCCTTTTCTCTCTCCTTCTTTGTGGAATACCATCTTAGCCGGTTAAAGATCACCGTACAGGTGTTTTATCACAGCCACTCATTCTATATTTGAAAACTGCAGAACACTTGGAGGCAGGCCTGTAGATAGGGTTTTCAAGGGTGATATTGAGTTTTCCAGTTTACTGAGGCCAAAACCAACCCACTTCACCGGCATCCAAACTCAGAGCACTGAATACACTTTCCCTGAAAATTGCCTCTCTGCTTTATCTCCAGCACAGCCCCTGCAAATGATGCACTAAAAAGGAACTCATCACTTCAGGAAAGTCCTATTTCCTCAAGTAGGATTTTCCACAGAAGTGATTTGCTTTGATATTTATTAGCCCTCAGGACAACATGGAGAATGCAGGGTGAGTATATCCCACCACAGACTGCACAGACTGGTATCTCAAGCGTACCAGCCATCCAAAAGGCACCTGGGAGTGCAATCATTTCTTCATTGCACTGCTGGAACTTGCCCTGCCTGCTCTTGGCTGGGGCCAATGACAGTGTCCAAACAGTGTCCCTCTATGACCTGGAACTAGGACCTTGCAGGCACCATGTCCAACAGACAGGATACATCCAGCACCCCTTTGAGAAGATTGAGAGGTCATGCTACAGGTAGGTCCACGTCTGTCAGCCTGTCCAGGCTGTCCTGTTTAGATTAGATGGGATATTGGGAAGAAATTCTTCCTGTGAGGGTGGTGAGGCCCTGGCACAGCGTGCCCAGAGAAGCTGTGGCTGCCCCATCCTTGGAAGTGCTCAAGGCCAGGTTGGACAGGGCTTGGAGCAACCTGGGATAGTGGAAGGTGTCCCTGCCTATGGCAGGGGGTTGGAACAAGATGATCCTTAAGGTTCCTTCTAACTCAAACCTTTCCATGATTCCATGATTCTATTCTCATCCATCATTTAATAGCAGAAATGGGGCACAGTGGGCTCAAGGCTTGGATGCAACATCTCATGTCCTTCAGCCATGTGCGCAGGTTGCTTTTCTGGTGCACATTTGCCATGAGAGGGGAAATGAGAGATTTGGGATGTTGCTCTGGTGAGGGATGTTGTGCAGGTTCAGAGGGGACTCAGGCACTTCCTCAAGTCCTGCAGCATAGAGACAGTGAAAAACATCTCACCTTAGTCACACATCTCAAGGGAAGAAAACAGCTCTTTTTATGGCCAGATGGAACAGAACTTAAGACAAATTAAGTGAACAAAGTTGTCTTTCATACAAGGGTTTTAACTGTTGTCAAGACAGAGAAATTACTTCTTCAAAGTGTCAATTAGGTCTGGACAAGAGGGTTTGAAGTAAAAATTAACTCTCTTTGTCTTTTATTCCTCTCAGTTCTGATCTACTGTCATTTGGATGTTTTCCTTGTGGTCAGCAATGCCAGTAGAAGGCTGAAGAACAAATAGACTTCAATTTTACCAGCTCTTTCCTCACAAGTTAGGGAAAAAAAAAAAAGGAAGATATCACACCTCTATAACTGGGAGATCTATAGTCAACAATTCTGCTTGGTGCCTGTCCCTAAGAATTCCTATGAATCACTTGAAAGAAATACTAAAGTTACACTGTGGACAGAAGAGGTCTAAGCATCATTATGAACCTGCGACCACTCATTACCTCCCTTCCTAGGCCACCTCACCCTCATCAGGTTTAAACATTCTGGTGGCTGTGAGTAACTTGCTTGAATGCTGGATGTTTGGTATCACTGCTGCTTCCACCAGGGGCAGCACAAGTGGGTATTTTAACAAACAAAGCCCAGCAGAGAAAGACTCAGACTGGAGTCAATTAAAGACTGCAGTGGACTGGAGCCACCAGACGTCATTCTCCATCACCACACTTCTATTGGTACCTTACATTTCAGGAATTAATTTAGGAAACCCAAACAATAGCATTCTCTTTAAGGGTAAGTTGGCTGCAGTCCTGCATATCTTGTGGGCTGACCTGAAAGCATGGCCTACAGCCCATATAATGTCTCATCTTCTTGGTCTGTGCCTGAATCAACTTCCCCACATGAAAGCATGTGCAAAAGAGACTGCACCTCTGGGTTTATGGTGGGAGATGTCCTTGGAGGATGAGGAGCAACTGCAGAAAATCGACAATGAACCAGCCAAATAGCCTCAAGTATAGAACAGCTCGGCTGATGGCTTGCACCCATCCCACTGCCAGTGGATCAGGTTGGCTGTTCAATTTCAGTCACTAAAGTTTCACAGGAGGACATAACCCTCCCTCTTACACCTTGTTGGCTATGTAATAATTGCTGTGCTATGAAATGCTTCCTCAAATTTGCCAGAATCAACAGATTCCCTCCAGAAGCCTGATTAGAATACTACTATCATAGAACCACAAAATGGTTTGGGTTGTAAGGGACCTTAAAAATTATCTTGTTCCAACCCCCTGCCATGGGCAGGGACACCTTCCACTATCCCAGGTTGCTCCAAGCCCTGTCCAACCTGGACTTGAACACTTCTAGGAATGTGGCAGCCACAGCTTCTCTGGGCACGCTGTGCCAGGGCCTCACCACCCTCACAGGAAAGAACTTCTTCCTCATTTCTTCTTCTCTAATCTAAAACCATCCTCTCTCAGTTTAAAGCCATTGCCTGAATATTTCCAGTTCTGCAGTTCTTTGTGGGAGCAAAGGGCATAATGAGTGCTCAGTTCTGTGAAAATTTCCTTCGAAAGTCAGGTCTTCTAGAATTTTGGAAAATTGTTCAAACCTCACTAAACTGATAAGAGACAAGTGTAAGACCATCAAGGCTTTTCAGAAGTCCAGAAAGATAACATTTATCATCCTTCCCTTGTCCACTCATGTAGTCAGTGCTCCTCTCCATAAAAAATCTTCCCTCCATATCTCTAGGAACCTGATAAAGCTCATTAGTTCAGGTTCAACCGTTCTGAGTTTTTTATTTCAAACAGTGAGAATTTCCCAAGCTTTCGGTGTGGTGCAGCAATTAATTTATGTGTAGTTAAATTTACAATTCTTTCTTACTTGTGTCTTCCTGCTAAGGATGGGACTTCTCCAAAATAGGATGAAGGAGCCACATCAGAATGACATTAGAGATTAACCAGAGTCCTGCCTCTAGAGGCTTTCAATAAATTGGGAGTGACGTTTATTTAACCAAGACAAAAGTCCTGTGGCTCTGATTTCATTGTCACACAGCAGCACAGATCTGGAAAAACTAAGCAAGGGGCGGTTTAAACTCAGATTATAACAGGTCCTTTTTTCTTGTCCCTTTGGAACAATAAATTGGCTTAAAATACAAGACGATACCAAATGCTTATTACTCCTGTGGAGAATTAATGAACCATGGCATCTAAACTGTCGAGTGGTCAGACCATATGTTATTAGAAATGGTGGATGCTCTGTATTGGTTAGGGATGTTATGCATTTGTGATTAAGGCTATGAAACTTAACCAATAAACACAGCTGAGAAATGAGCATAAACAGTCAATCCATATGAGGGAAACTGCCCACGTGAAGTAAATGTAGCAAAATGCAATTTAATGAGCCTTGTAGAGAAGACTTGCTACATCCAAGAAACTTTCCCGCAAACTAATATTGGCTGAGACCAGCTGCTTATCAAAATAATCATTGGTCTTACTGGACAAGGGTTCTATACACAGGGATTCTAAGAGACGCCTGACAGTAATAATCTTATCACCCTCGGGATATTTGCTGCTGGCAATAGGGATCTTCCCTGTTGTAACTTGTAGGGCCAGGCAGCAGTGATCAGCTGCAAAAAAGATCGTGGTGCAGGTCCAGCCTCTTGAGTGGCTCCAGCAAGCCCAGTCACTATTCTGTGCCTCAGTTGACCCATCATTCTAATGCGATGCTAATACACACAGCCAACACAGCTTGCCGGGTTTAATTAACACGTTAATGACTGTCTAAGCATTTCCGCTCCTATATTCCCTCATTGTCTTAAACGTCATTTAGCAGGTAATCGAAACAAAGCTTCTCATCACAGTGAACACCCTGAGGTCGTGGATGAAATACCTCTGAGTGCTTACAAAATGTTGGTGGAGTTCCACCAAATATGAATAGAGTCATAGAATCACAGAATTGTTTGAATTCGAAAAGACCTTAAAGATCATCTAATTCAAACCCCCTGCAATGGGCAGGGACATATTCCAGGTTGCTCCAAGACCCATCTAGCCTGGCCTTGAGCACTTCTAGGGATGAGGCAGCCACAGCTTCTCTGGGCAACCTGTGCCTCACCACCCACACAAGGAAGAATTTCTTCCTGATATCTAACCCTGTCAGTTTGAAGCCATTTCCCCTTGTCCTGTCAGTTTGAAGCCTTTGTCCAAAGTCCTTCTCCAGCTCTCTTGGAGCCCCTTTAGGCTCTGGAAGGGGCTCTAAGGTGTCTCTGGATCCTTCTCTTCTCCAGGTGAACACCCCTAGCTCTCCCAGCCTGGCTCCAGAGCAGAGGGGCTGCAGCCCCTGGAATATCTTTGTGGCCTCCTCTGGACTCACTCCAACAGATCCATGTCTTGCACATTTTGGGTATCCCAGAGTTGTATTCAGTACTCCAGGCATGGTCTCAGGAGAATGTAATAGTCAGGGAGAATCCTCTCCTTGACCTGCTGGCCTTTTGATGCAGCACAGAATACATGGCTGCCATCTAAATCTAACACTGGGGAAAGCTGTGAATGAAACATTTCCCCAAGCCGTTGTAGTCCCAAAGGAGCACACTTCATCTACTGCCAGCCCAGCATCACTGTCCCTAAGCAGAGACTGAGCCCCCAACTCCTCAGGGAGCAGTCCCAGTTTCACTGACAGACCTGTCTGAGATAGCTGGTGCACTGATTTCCCTGAGTATTGCGATTTTCTCAGGATGTTTCCATGGTTGGTAAAAAAAATTACGCAGTTAGAATCATAGAATGGTTTGAGTTGGAAGGGATGTCCAAGGGACAACCAGTCCAACCCCCCTGCAAAAGAACAGGGACATTTTCAACTGGACCAGGTTGCTCAGAGCCCCCTCCATCCTGGCCCTGAACATTTGCAGTTCTTTGTGGGAAAAAATAGCGTGATGTGTGCTATGTTCTGTTAAAACACCTTTCAAAAATTACATCCTTGAGAATTTTGGAAAACTATTCAAAACTCACTGGACTGAGAAGAAATGAGCTGTAAGTGTAAGGCTGTCATGAAAGGCCTGCTGAAACCCTGGTGGCGGCAAAGCTGAATTCCTGTTATATACACCAGGTTCCTTCTAACCCCTTTCAGCCTCTGCTTGTTTATTATTCTTCCCTGGTTTACAAGCTCCAAAGAGACTTGACATAGATTATTATACACAAGAAGGCTCAATGCATCTTGAGATGGATTATTTCCTTCCTTCAGAGCTGCAAGAAGGCTGGAGTTGCTCATGATTTGGCATCTTTTGACATTTCATTGAAAAAGCTTACTTTTAGCACAGTGAGGCTGCAGTGTGGTGAAGTCTGACCAACACAGGCCCATTTACCTGCTGGTGTCTCCAGCACTCGGGTCCGTAATGGAGTTTGCTGTTGCTGTCATGCCTTACATCTGGTTTTGCTGTTTAGAAAGTGCTAATTCTGACCTACAAGAGCACTGAAAGTTGTTATAATGTCCATTCCTGTGAGGTGGCCTCATTTTCCACAAGGACCATATGATGAAGAATAAGGAGTAAGAGGAAAGGGAAAAATAAAGTAACTGGAAAAGGCAAGCAAAAAACTGTTGTTTAACATAGTTTATTTATTTGTTTGCTAAAGTAAATAATTTCTGAGTTATGCAATCAGTGAGCATTTGGAGGTTTGAAATAATATTTAGGCTCATGGATGCCCAAGCCATTTATTGAGACTTTCAGGGCTCAGACCTGTCAGACAAATGGACTTCTGTGAGTCTGCCTGTATTTCATGTAGAAACTGGGGAAGCCCCAGTTTTCCTAAATGAAAACTCTCCTTTTGAGTATCTGAATTGAAGAAAATTGGTAGTGACTCAAAGATAATCTCGTCTCAGATGGAAATGAAAACTTCACCAGGGAAGATTTGCTATTAGCATTTATTACAACTCTAATAGTGTGTCATGGCTAAGAGAGACCAGTGAGGACAGGCTACACCATGCAAAATCATTAGTAGTGAGTCTGGAGCACACAGGTCACTTTTAAGTTATCCAGCCACCAAAAGGAATTGGATCCTGTTTAAAAAACAGGTCTTGGTTAGATTATCTTGATCTGCAAAATGATGTTCTTGAAAGTTGCATCTAAATCTTACTGCACTGTGCTATCAGAGTCCAAGCAGTTTGTGCTCCAGTGGTGCTGAGGCATTTTATGTACATATTCTGATAAAAACCAGCAAGCAGGACTCATTGCAAATTAACATTTCCAGTGCACCATACAGAATTCAGCCCTCTGGATTATTCCATTTTCCAGTGAAGTACAGATTACAATACAGCATGTGTTCTGTTTTTAAAGCAATTATGCTTAAATATACTTGTTCTTCAGTTTAATTTTCCTTCTGAAAGCACAGCAGTCGTCTTCTATCAACAAATCCATTCCAGAATGTTTTGCTAGCAACTGTTACTAAGACTTTTTTCATCCAAATTGGAAGCTTGAGAGGGATATGATCAACTCTCCAGCATGGCTAGAGACATTTGCCAGTAGCTAAAATACACAGTGAGCAAAATATCTGCCCTTTGGATGTTTTTAAAACAAGGAAAAGCCATCATAGCTTTAGGACATGAACTTCATCTGCTTCTCATGCTGGAAAAGCAGAAGTCATTGTAGTCTAGCAATACTTTCAGACAGTAAGGAACAGCTCTCTGGTCCAAGCAATCAATGACCACAGGACATGAATGACTGCAAGAAACCCCGCCCTTGGCATTATGTGACAGAATTGGGGTGTGGACTCCAAAAATGCAATTATAGAAGGTTTCCTCACAAAATAGAGGTCTGCAGGTGTCTTCTCCTGTATCCCCACTGCTGTCCTGGTAGATGCCACTGTGGCTTTGGGGCAGTTTTGGCTGGGCATGCCATGTAGCCATGGGTCTGTACCCAGAAACAAAAGCTAACTGCAAAAAGTGGCAAAGCAGACACCAAGACCCATGCCTAGCTCCTAATACTGAGGCAAGGCACTATTTCATTTTGATTTAATTTTTTTACCTTTAGTTACTTTACCAAACACTGGAAAACACTTGCTTTTCCCATTCTCTTTTTTTTTTTTTCTCATTTTATCCTCACCCCATCGCAGGGGTTCAAGCAGAATAAACAAGCCTGTGCACTGCTGGTTGCCAAGATCTTGAGCTTGTCACCCAGCCAGTGGACGACACACATGTCCCTGTTCCTTAACCAGTCACAA
The DNA here is from genome assembly GCA_013397775.1 of Eulacestoma nigropectus. Lineage (NCBI taxonomy): Eukaryota > Metazoa > Chordata > Aves > Passeriformes > Eulacestoma > Eulacestoma nigropectus. The sequence goes on from VZTE01002905.1 coordinate 1,457,367, forward strand.
ACAATAATGATTGTTACCAGTCAGCATTTTAGCATAGCCCAAACTCACTGTGCACACATGTCTACGTGATTCATGAGGTCTGGATTGCTTCTGAGGTCTGCTCCAAGAGCTGTTTCAGGTGGCTCTGATGTTATCAGGAGTAGCTGGAGAAACAAAGGCCTTCCTACAGAAAAATTGGCAGGTAAGGAAATAAGGAAATTATTTGCAACTCATTTGTTTTAAGGTATATTTATCATACTCAAATCTAAACATATTGATTTATATTATGGTTTTGGCATCATAAATATTTGATAGGATTATTTATTAACATTGAGCTGTTCTTTTTTGGCTTTCCAAAACAAACTTCTGAGGAAATAATTAAACACACACGCTACACAATTGGCTGACTCCAGCTCACCTCCTCAACACAACTGGATTGTATGAATACCCACATCTTCCATAAAGCAATCCAGCAGTCAGGGGTGCAGACAGATCACACAATCAGGCTTCTGAGCTAAAGCTACAAAAGGACCTGAGTGCTACTTCCAGCTTGGTATTTTACAGGGATCCTTCAAATTCCTGTGGCTGAAGGCTATGAACATTCACATTACTGCTGGCAAAGCCCCATGGGCCTCGAGTCTCCACCAGAGAAACTATACCAGCCTTGAAGCTGTCATCCTGCTGAGCCCCCTGTGCCACATCTGAGGCAATGCAGAGCTCTCAGGCTGCTCTTTCCTCGAGGACCTGCTCCAGGGAACGTTGTACTTTGAGCACAGTTACTGTACTTCTCTGGGCACAGTTGTTATGCTTGGCCTTGCCCCAACCAGAGGGTATTAATGGAACTTTCTGATGTTGCCATGAGTGTCCCACCGTATCCCACAGGCCAGTGACTGAACTGGACAGGTTTCCTGCTTGTTTGCCTACCTCACCGAAGAGATGCCCAAAAAACTGCCCCAAAAGTCAAGGTGTGGGTTGAAGCTCCTCAAATGAGTGTCTGAGAAGACAACTCCCCACGTTTCTCTTTCTCTTTCACTGTCAAAAACCAATTCATCATCCTTCAAGTGTCCATAAAATTGGGCTAACATGACATAAGTACCTAATCTAGAAAAAGATTCAGAGATTAAAATCCCAGCTAAAGACTCCCAGATAGCCATAGAATCATAGAATCACAGAATCACTAAGGCTGGAAAAGATCTCCAAGGTCAGCAAGTCCAACCTTCAACCAAATCCCGCCAGGAACACTAAACCATATTGCAAAATGCCACATCTAATTTTTTTTTGAACACTTCGCTTTCAAACACCATGCCTTCCTTCACGCAGGACCAGGAATCTTGGAGCCCTGAGTCTTGCCCATCTTCCTATTTTCTACTGGTTTCCCCAGGTATTTTTAAGCTCTGCTTTCTGTGTTGGGTTAATCCTGTCCATTCATGTAATCTGCTTATAGAGATCCTGAGTGCCTGATGCCTGGAACAGCCCGAGTCTGCACACAGTTCTAGTTATAAGTGACTTTTCCAAGAGTAGGAAGAAAGTGAATGCAAGAGCCAGGAATGGAAGCCAAGTTTCTTGTTTCATAAACTCCTGAGTTAACCACTTCTGCTCATAAGAATCAAGCACAAAAAGAACATAACAAAGGAGAGTGAGAAGGAAAGCTTTCAAAGAACCAAGCCCAACATCACCCATTCAGATTTCTTGAATGCCTTTTGTTGCCAAACATTTATGGCTTTGAGCACTGCTGGAATTGTCTAAGCTGGTGGATAATTTTCCCCACAAATTTTATTACTGTAGAATTTGATTCTGTTACCATTATACGTCTTGGTCAGCTCCACTTTTACCTCTAAGGCTGAAAAGACCCCTTAAGCTCTAGGGGGACAGAAGACTGCCAAGTGCAGGAACTTTTATTTTGTTTCCTTTTCCTTGAAAATAAAAGGAAATGAGCAGATGAAATGCACATTGCTCTCTGAGTTTTTTCTTTTTAATGAAATTTTCCTTCCCTTGTGATGCTCACTTTTCCCTGCTGTACTACCCAGGACAAGGTAACACTGACTATGAACCAGATCCAGTGAGAAATTTTCCCCTCAGATCATTTTCCTGCCAGGAAAGGCAGGTTTGCTCCTATCTGAATGGCTCCTGGAGGTGGTTTGGTTTTGGCAAATCTTGCAGGAGACCTAAACAAGAAGTTGCACTGGAAATTTGTGTAATTTCTTTTGGCTCAGAAGGATGCTTCTGACTTTCCAGCTGCAGATTCAGGAGGGCTTGATGAGGACCATGGTGCTCAGTGGCCACAGTCTGTGGGTCTTTCAGAAAGGAAATCTGGTGTCAAATAGGATTGGGTCAATATTTGATGAGGTTCTTCAAGTTAAAAAAGAAAATGAGAGGATATCAAGATGCACTTTTTTATGACAATTTAATATGCATTAAAGTAATTTCCACAGCAGTTGCTACAATGAGAGTCTACACATTTTTAAACAACCATCTACTCTATTTCTTGGGGAAGGAAAAATACCTAAATGAATAAAACCAACAACAGTGAAGAAGAAGTAGTGTCCTGGCTTCTGATCAGCAAGTGGAAAAAGAGATATATAAAAAAAGGTGGCTCCTGTACAACACAGGGGAGAAGGAAACTCCAGTAAACAAGACAAAATAGACCTAATTGGAAACAGGTCCCCCCAGAAGCACTCTGGATTGGAGGGTAGGTAGAGAGAATGGGAGAGCTGCAGAGAAGATTGGAAGAACTGAAAAACTCGAAGAAAACCAAGGGGAATTGAATAAAAACAACGGTCTGCTTATAAAAGTAAACAGAGGGGGAAGGGAGAGCATGCAAAGGGAAAACAGATGCACAGTGAGACAGTGCTCAAGAGACAGAGGGAGATGAAAGCGGTCTAAAACAAGAGGGGAACTTGGAGGGGAAAAAAAGGAACAACCAAAAAATCCAACAAAAATGTTAGCAGGAATGCCTTGGTGACCTTCACACAGCAAGATGCCTCTGTCTGTATGGGCCCTGGGGAGGCTGGTGACATTTTATTGACACAGAAGCGTTTTCCATGAAGAGCACACTGAGGAACCTAAAAAACAGTAATGCTGTCTTACTCAGGATTGGTTTTGAAGTCTCCTCCCTGCTTTGTCTCAGTCTTATAGATCTGAGATGGAACAGATGAGGAGCAAGTCTGAAACTGGATCAGGGTACCCCTCTGAGGTCTGGCTTCCACCTAGAGCATCCAGAGAGGGTCCGATCCACCATCAGAAGCTGAGCATCCTCTTCCAGTGGGCTCTGGGTACACAAAAATTCCATAGGCTTGAAGCCATAAGGTCTACAAAATCACAATTTTCAGGCATAGGTTAGGTTATTTGTAGGAGTGTGTCCTTACTGCTAAATAGATGCACAGAAATAACCTGTGAGAGAAAAAAGCTGCTCTCTGGCTTCTGTGAAACCTGTTGGAAACCCACAGTGGTTCTGCGTATTGCAAACATGAGCAGAAGGTGTTCTAATGTGAGAAGTTCCTCTGAGCTTTAAATCAAAAGGATTAGAGTCTTACAGGGTTATTCTGGGAAGCTGTGCAAGGAGGTTTAAAATATTGCTCTTCCAGCTGTCTGTCCTCGTCCTCAGGCAGCTCATTTTGGTGAGTCAGTACAAACTGACTCACTTTTACACAGATTGTATAGGACAAGGGGGAATGGCTTTAAAGTAAAAGAGGAGAGATTTAGATTAAATGTTAGGAAGAAATCCTTCCCTGTGAGGGTGGTGAGGCTCTGGCACAGGTTGCCCAGAGAAGCTGTGGCTGCCCTGTTCCTGGGAGTGTCCAAGGCCAGGTTGGATGGGTCTCCGGGCAACCTGGGATAGTGGAAGGTGTCCTTGGCCATGGCAGGGGGTGGAATGAGATGATCTTTCAGGTCCCTTTCAGCTGAAACCGTTCCATGATTCTGTGATTCTGTGACTCTATGATTTCATGACCCCATGCTTCCATGACTCTGTGATTCCATGGCTCTATGATCACAGCAAGGCATGGTAGACAGAAAGGATCTGTGCCTCTTATGCCAGACTCTGTGGCACATTTTTGACTTGGTCCGTTTCAGAATGTAGGGATTTCCACAGCTTTGGATGAGTCTCATTGACAGCATTGGCAAAAAGAGCAAATGACTGGGTCTGGGAGGCTGAAGATGTTCTCAGAGGGAAAACTCAATAACTTGCTCAGAATTATGATTTTGGATTAGTGCTGTAGCATTAAGTGATGCTGCTGTGTTATTCCCATGTAGTAAAAAAGCAGACGATTTATAGACCAGACTTTTATCTTCTTCCAGCCTTCATCTCTCCAGTTTGTCTCATTGACCTCGAAGGTTATGTCTCTATTAATAAAACAAACACTGCCAGGAGTCATTCCTGTGCTTGGAAACTGACACTCTGGTTACCTCCACCCTATTAAACCCTGTCAGCTTTAAAACTGCATCCAGCCATCTATTGGAAGTGGTCCCAGGAGTGTGCCTGTTCCTGCACTGTCCTTGGGAGCAGTGAGGGAGACATGGCAGCCTGGCAAGGGCCGCTCTGGCATCAGGACAGGGAACATCATCAGGGAGGTCTGTCCAAGGACCTGGTTGTCCCTAACGTGACCAAGGTAAAGAGCAAACTGTGACAATTTATGTCTGTCCGTTAGTACTCACTATGCTGATATCAAAAGCAATAGAAAATGGTTGTACCTGCCAGAAATAAACCCCAATCCTGGTACAATTTCCTTCATTAAAAAAAAAAAAAAAATTTAAAAAAAAAATTCCTTTTAGGACAAATCCCCAAAGACATATATAATTTCCTCACCTTGTAAAATTTCACTGGTTTGCCCCAAACTATGGTGTTTGCCAGGAGAATTTTGGAACAAAATGAAATCTCTGTCCAAACACAAGAGTGGTAAAATTCCAGTTTCTCCTTTCTGTTTTGTTTAGAGAAAGTAATGAGCTTTTTTGTCAGAACCAAACTCCCTCATAGCCTGTCTCCTAGAAATGAATTTTTGGATCACTTTTGTTAAAAGGAACAAACTCCACATCCAACAACTTTTGGATTTAGGACTTAGGTGTGGACCTATTAACAAGTTAGGAATGCACATGATGCTAGGTTGAAGATCCAGACTTGCCCAAATGTTCAGGGAGTGATCAGACCTGTGGTTTTGGTTCAGCTCCATCCCTGGTTTAGAGGGAGGGAAGTAGTTTGGACTTTGCTGATAAAAGAAACTCGCACTTGCATCACTTTGTACTGGTAATATGCTAAATACACCGCAGCACATTCATAGGGCAAGGAAGCATTTCAAGCATTGCAGTGAGTTAACTGAAAGGAACCATAGGAAATATATACCAGAAGTTAATTTTTTCCAGTTCTTTTCCAGCTCTGCACCATGGCTTCATTAGCTCTTGTGCCGGGTGGCTTATTTTCATTCAGAGCTGTTTTGGAATCATTATAAAACACAACTGGTGTGCCACAAAGACATGGGGAGTCTCTCGGCTTATATTTTGCAGATGTCCATAATTTAACTGGACCAGCAGGTGACCAGGAATCCAAAGTCGCCTCATGATGGTGATCAGCTCATGAACGTGGGCAGCTCACAGTAACACATCGAGCCTTGCCCTCTACCGCTTTCCATCAAGCCTGCCATAATATTAGATATCCTCTGCCTGAAATCTGTCCCTTGAGGTTGAATTTCAAAATCTAATAGTGCCTCCTGGCCCTAAAAAAATGCATCAATCCAGCTAGGTGGTGGTTTTGCTTATGGTAAAGCAATCCAGGGAGTTTTCAGGTCTGGATGCAACAATCGGCCATTATGGGGTTTATCTTGACATCTATAAGTTGTTAATGGCAGTGCTTCCAGAGAGCTAAGCACATTTCAGGCAGCCACACAGCATCCTTGGACTGCACCAGCTGGTAGTTTAAGAACATGAAAACGCTAAAGGAAACAGCAACAGTAAAAAGGTGTTTTTAAAGTTGGGGGTCTTCCCCTTGTCATTAAAGCTCATTTGAGTCACTGCTTGTCAGAGGGTGGGAGTTTCTCAGAGATGGAAACATCCATGGGGAAGGAAGGTCCAGGATGAGCTAGATGGGCATGGTGAGGTCATTTGGAGCCTGGGCTTGACTGTCTGCAGGTGTAGGGAGTGCCAAAACCAGCAAGGATTTTTCTGTAGTCTGAGCAAAAGAACCTGCTACTTGGACAAAGAGCCTTGGTGACAGTGGCAGAAGTTGTGACCAAGAAGGACAGCAGCAGAGAGAGGATAAACAGAAACTCAGGAAATCCCATTGAGCAGTGGTGCCCCTTTGAAATGCCAGTGGTGCTGGGACCATCTGTGATGGCTGGTGATCCTGCTACCATGGGAATACTGCAGCTCCTTTTCCACTAGAAAACAAAATCCTGAAAGGCTGAGATACTTTTGGGCACTCCTGCCCATCAGTGTCCAGTGCTGTCCAAGAACCAAGGATCGAGGAAGGATTTGAATGTCATTTGGGTCTGGCCAGCCTGATAAATCATAGAAACATGGAATCCTAGAATGGTTTGGGTTGGAAGGGACATTAGAGACCATCTCGTTCCAGCCCCCTACCCTGGCCAGGGACACCTTCCACTAGACCAGGTTGCTTAGGGTCTCATCCAGCCTGGAATCCCAAATGACATCCTGAGACAAATGAGCAATACAGGGCAAAGAAAAGTCACTGAAACTCAGTTTTGGCTTCTCCAGCATGGACTGAGTCATTTCTGAGCAGAGATTTTCACTCACCCAACTATTCTTTTCCCCATTCCCTTGGAGGCTGCCATGTAACATGATGAAGCCTTTTCTCTTCTTCCAGAAAAAAAGTTTCTTCCAGCGGATAAGAGAAACCTCTCATTGCAGTGACTCTCACTATGGCAGAGACAAGTGGATGGATTGCACGGGGAAAAGATCAGGCAGCTAAACATATCACTTTAGTCCTTCAATATGTATGTATTGATTTTGGGGTTTTCTCCTAAGTCCAGAAGCTGAAATTCAATTCTGAACTCTTCATCTACCTGACTTGGGTAGGGCTTTTGACCTGTCAGGGCTTTTCCATTTGTAAAGTATAAGTAGCAATACCAGGTAGCCTCAGTAAATGCAGGAAATGCCCCCCTGAAGTAATGTGAAGGTCAGAGAGAATAGTATCAATGTCTAGAGATTGCAAAAGACTGTGTAGAAATGGTTTTAAATAATAATTTATTACTTTCTTGGGCTAACCCCGTATTTCAGAGTTATCTCACACCACAGCCTGTGCCTCTTCAGAATAAAGCAGTGACACTGGAAACAAACCCCAAGTCAGATCCTGATACACAGATCTCTGCCATTTCCAATAAACTTTAAAAATTATTTGAATTATTTATACTCATTTATTTACAATAAAGGAGACTGCTACCAGTGCATGTCCTCTAACAGATTTCCAAACACTGAATTCTCCTGGCAAATGCCCTACATACAGACAAACTTCTTTTAACTAAATTTATGATAACTACATAGGCTTTTAGCCATCTGTGGCTGCTCTGAATGTCTGTGCCACAGCACAGGTGTGCTGCAAGGGGCCCTGGATAAGCCCTTCTCCAAAGATGAACCTGTCTGCTTCCCCGGGTGATGGCAGCAGCCAGTGCTGCTCCGAACTACTGCTCCAGGCTGCTCCCAAACTGCCAAAGGCATTGGTTATGTCTCTCTGTGCTCCTTTTATTTGCAGCCATAAAGAGCAGGGGCTTTAAAATATGTAATAAATCAACAGATAATTACGGATGTGTCAGCCCAGATCCAACATCACCTTTTAGGTCCTAAATCTAGTCTGTTAAGAATGCAGGAACCAAAAGAGGCTGCTGAGTCTGGGCTGGGACACTCCCACTGAACCCAGCAGCAGCCCCAAAAGGGTGGAAATGGCTCGGCTTGAAAGTTTTACAAGTGCTTGGGAGGGATGAGGGCTTGTGAGAGCCAGACAAGATGCCTGGGAGCTTAAACAATGCTGAGTGTGGCTCCAAAAACACTCTCTGTGGACAGCCCATCCTTTTGGCACAGCCAGAGATTACCCGCACCTCTTTAGAGCCCGTCACATGCCCCACGTTGCACTGATTGTGCACAGCAGCTGAGAGCTGAACAAACAAGCAGCCACTGCTGTGCTGGATGGGGGAACATCCTGGTGTTGCTATGACATTCCCTGTCAAGTTTTCAGGCTCAAATGGATCCCACGTGGGGGGAGTGCATCGGGCTCTGTTGGCAGGCAGGAGATTTGGAGGCTGGAGCACTCCCCATGTCCTGCTCGTGGAAACAAAGCATCTTTTATGTTTCCTTCCAACCAGGACAAGGGGCTGGAATAAATCAAGTGACCCAGCCACTCCCCTGATATTATAACAAGCAGCTGGAGGGCCACCAGACACGGGCACCGTGCTCGTCAAACAGGCGCTTTCCCGCTCGCCTTTTATTGGGATTCACTGGTGGCACTCAGGGTGTTTGTTGCTTCTTTCTTTGCCTCCTACTGTCCAGAGACACTACCAGTAAAACCCTAAGGCGATATTAAAAAGGGGATGCTGGGCTGGCAGCCAGCTGTTGCTACCAGATGTGCCTGTGAGCATCGCAGAAAAAGCCCATTTAGCCGATCCAGCCTCCTCGCAAAGTGGAGCCCATTGTTCGATGGGGCACAACAAGCAACTGCAGGAGGTTAAATAAATCCCAGGGCACAACTATTTCAGGCTGGGGAAAGCTTCCAGAAAGGTGCTTATTGCTGCAAAGAGAAGCTGGGTAGCTCTCCAAGCAAATAGTAGGTGCGCAAACACTGGCACTACGGCAACAAAAACAAACCTTCACATTTTTAAGATCACTTGGAAGATAATGGGAGGGAAAAGTGCATTTAAAGGATCAAAGTGAAGTTGCCCATGTATCCAGGTTGGATGGGGTTGACTGAAAAATGATAGAATCATAGAATGGTTTGGGTTGGAAGGGACATTTAAAGATCATCTAGTCCAAGCCCCTGCAACGAGCAGGGACATTTTCAACCAGATCAGGTTGCTCAAAGCCCTGTCCAACCTGGCCTTGAATGTCTCCAGGGATGGGGCAACCACCACTCCTTTTGGTGCCAGGACTTACATGATCCTGAAGATGAAGCAGGTCTATGGTAGAGTCAAAAGCAGATGCCCAAGCCTTTTGCTGATGCTTTAAAGCTCCTCTCCCTCCATCCTTCCCTTTTCTGGAGTCTGTCCTGCCCTACACAGAGGTGGTGGCCACTGCAGCCCACAGGGACTCTTTTCTACCTTGAGCCACAGCCTCAAGGAGCAGCAAAAAGATGAATTTTGTGATGCCCTGTGAACCAGCTGCTTTTCTGGGCCTGCTGCCTCTTCTCCTGGAAAAGGAGAGACGCAGCTGAGGGGAGGAGGCTCCAGCTGGGACGGTAGGGAGGGTGAGAGGAAAACCATGAGGGAACTGCCTGAGCAATTTCACAGCAGAGGCAGCATATGAAGTTGCCTCGGTTCGCGGTCTGCACTCTGGGATCTGTCTGTGGGAAGCCTGCAGGGGTGTTGCAACCTGCCAGTGCCAATAAACATCACCACAAGACCAGAGGAGCTCAGGGCCTGCAATATGAAAGGCAAAGAGAGGAAAATTAGAAGCAAAAATATGAAGTTAATAAAAATCCTTTATCCAATCAGACTCTAAAGAGAGAGCAGCCATAGGCTGGAAGGAACGGCCGGGTGCTCCGAGCCCTCACTTTTCTTAATTACCTAATAGCTTGCAGAGCCCCTCCAGCTTTATGAGTTGCACATTTATGTGCAGCCGTCCTGCCTTGCAGGGGCCGTGGTAGCTGCTGGGGGGGTGTCTCTGCCCGTGCCCCCTGCCTGCACGCAGGGCAATGGGGCTCCATGGCCCAGATGCTCCACATCTCAAGGTTTGAAATAGCTAAATCCCTTTAGGTAAATAATCTTTCTTATAAACTATATAATTTGCCTACTAAGGGGAAGAAATTCCCCCTCCCCACTGTTTGCACAGCAGGTCATCTGGGCAGTTTATCTGAGCCCTTATTCCCAGGACAGAGGGTTGATGATTTCATGAAGATCAGAAATTGTGCCTGTGGCTTGCTGGGGGCTGGCACAGGCTCTGCTTTTCCTGGTTTTCCTGCTACAAGAAAGCCCCTTCCCTGCTCAGCTTCTGTCTCCTGCTGGGAGCAGCTCTCAGAGCAGGAGGTGAGTGGGATGCTTGGATGCGGTTCTGAGCTACTTGGCCTAGTTGAAGATGTCCCTGCTCACTGCAGAGGGGTTGGATTAGGGGACCTTTAAAAGTCCCTTCCAACCCAAACCGTTCTCTGATTCTCTGCTGGAAAATCTTTCAACACTGATTGGTGCCCTTTGCAGGACTGGAGGGCAAAGACAAGGTAGGAACATGTATTCCCAGGATGAGGGCAGCACCCTGGGCCCTGATAAATAATGAGTTTGGGCACAGTAAATGTTTTATTTAGTTCCAGGTCAGGCTGAGGCAGATTTAGTGAAGTTTTTCTCTGGGCTGAGGACTGCTGAGGTGTGTTGTCTTCCCCTGTGTCGTGAGATCTCTGCTGCCTCCTGGGCATTTTGTCCATGTGCTCCATCCCCACATCCCAGTTTTGCCAGAGCAATCCCGCTGTGTCCCCATCCAGCGACTGAGCTGCAGACACAGGCATTTCAGGACTCCTGTGCTGGCAGCCTGGCACCAGGCTGTGCTGATGGCCTGGACAGCTCTGTGCACAGAGAAAGCCAAGCCCTGCCTTCAGCAGATGGTGAGGTTCAGGAGGAGTTCCCTGGGCTGAGAAAGGATTGCTTGGTACCTGCTGTCTCAGCATGCCCCAGGAATAAGCAGTGGATGAAGACCTCCCAGACCAACAAGAAATTCTTTGCAAGGTGCCCATGACTGCAGCACTTGGGCTTTGATTAACACCTTGCTTAGCAGGGCAAAACATAAAGGAACCACATGCAGCACTGCTTGTCCAGAAGTCATTACCTCTGGGCTTTGTTCCCAACCCTTTTCTGGGGCAGGATGTGTACCCAGGTGGCCATGGGAAAACCTGATGGCTTTTTCAGGGCTCTTAAACTCAGAGGCCAGAAGTTATGGTTGACATGCAGGGAAGAACATTGACCATCTAAAAGGAGCTGGGGGCTTATTGCTGCAGCTGAGCAACATTAACCCCACCTGGTCTTTAATCCCCAGGAAATTGAATCATATCACAGAACTGGAGGATAAATGAACGGAGGGGACCTTGTGGGATCATCTTATCTGACCCTCTGCCATGAGACAACATCAGAGAGCCTTTGTTCCAACACCTTTTGGTGCTGCAAGCTAAAAATGAGGAAGGAGAGGGAAAGGAGGAGAAAATATAAAGTGCTTAACAAAATCTGCAGTGATACTGACTCAGTGCATGCCCCATTGTTGTTCCCTCTCTGCTGGCAGTCAGGTGAAGGTATAACACATAGGTGGGTCCATGGAGATTCTCCGAGGGCTGGAGCTCCTCTGCCCTGGAGACAGGCTGGGAGACCTGGGGGTGTTCACCTGGAGAAAAAAAGGCTCTGAGGAGATCTTAAAACCCCTTCAGTGCCTAAATGGGCTAAAGAGAGATGGAGAGGGAATTTTATCAAAGGCATGGAGTGACAGAACAAGGGGGAAGGGTTTCAAACTATATAAGAAGATATTTACATTAGATGTTAGGGATAAATTCTTCCCTGTGAGAGTGGTGAGGCCCTGGCACAGGTTCCCCAGAGAAGCTGTGGCTGCCTCATCCCTGGAAGTGTTCAAAGCCACGTTGGACAGGGCTTGGAGCAGCCTGGGACAATGGAAGGTGTCCCTGCCCATGGCAGGGCATGGAAGTAAATGGTCTTTCAGGTCTCTCCAACCCAAACCATTTATGATTGATTCTTTGATAACTGAAGGGGGAATATTTCTTATGGCACGAATCGTCTCAGTGAAAGATTTGTGTTGAACATCTGATTTGTTCATTAGGAAGATCTTTCTGCTCTCTTGTTTTACTTGAAATAAATACAGTAAAAATTCAAATCAATATTGTGCCTTTAGCGGGTGTGTGAAAAAAGTTCCCACAGATGTGTCTTTTTCTGCATTCTGCAGCTCCATTTTCCAAATTTGGGGTCATTGAGAAATCATTTTATCACACCTGGAAAGCATAAGTAAAATAAACTTTTTTTCACACTCATCGATATTTTTGAAATAGAAACCCTAAGGCTTCCATTAAATCCCAGTCAGTGTTAAAAGGAATGTAGAAAAAAATGTTCAGGATTCAGAAGGAAATTTCATATCACTTGAGAATAAAATAAAATAAAATA